>ML977341.1:0-149955 GCA_010015825.1 Lophiotrema nucula
AAAAAAAAAAAAAAATTTTATTATTAATAAGATACTTATATATATATAGAGTAATATTATATTACTTTATAAAAGTTTAAAAGACTAACTTTAGTAGCTTACTTTTATTAAAGCTATCTAAGTTTATTAAACTTTAAGTTAGTTTAGTAGCTAATTTTACCTTTAGCTCTTAAAAAAAAAGTTAAGTCTTTATAGTAAAAAATAATTTTTTTTAAATTTTTTTTAAGACTAAAATAGAGAAGTATTACTAAATTATATTAATAAAAATAAGTAGCTTTTACTACTACGTTAATAAAAAGGCGTTTAAATATTAATAAATTATAACGTTTATATAATTATATAATTAAGTAAGCTTACTAAGTAAGCTTAATACTTTATATATATTGTTATATTTTTAACGCGACTTACCTATTCTCTCTAAGTTTAGTAATCGCTCTAAGGTTTAAAGAATAGAATTAAAGTTATACTACTAGTATATATAGTATATTACTAGTAGAAAGTAAGTTTAGTCCTTATCTCTTAGATATTAGAAGAATATACTAGATAGTTATTCTATAGTATACTATATAAATAACCCTATACTTATTATAAGTAATAGCCCTACCCTTATAATTTAAACCTAGGTTACTTAGGCTTAGTTAATAATATCTTATATTAATAAATAATATTAGCCTAATAAGCCTGCCTGTTATATTTGCCTCGTATAACATATATACTTAGCCTTAAGTAATATATATACTTAGCCTTAAGTAATATATATACTTAACTTTAGGTAATAAAGACTATATATATATAGTAATCTAGCACGCCTGTTTAGCTCTATTATAATAAGAATTTCTAACGTCTACTACCGCCTAGCTATAAATAGTTATAGTAGTATATAACTTCTTTAGTTCTAATATTAGATTTATCTAATATATTAGAACTTACGTTAATACCCCTCCTCTCGTATTAAGAAGACTTATAGTCTTAGATTATAATAAACTTTATTAGTCTATAATTAAAAAATATTAAAGATATTATAAACCTTCTTATAAGGGTTCTAGAGCTTAAACTTAACTTTAAAACTAGCCTAAAAATTAATTAAAAGCTATATCTTACTTTAATAATAAAAACCTTTACTTCTCTACTTTCTTATAGTATTATATTTAAAGAACTTCTCTATTACTTTAGTAAAATTATAGAAAAGAATACTAATTAAGCTTTTTTAAGCTTTATTAGGTTCTCTAACGTTAGTAATATTCTACTAATAATTATAGCTACCCTTATTATACTATTACTTAACTAAAATTTAGCTAATTAGGATATCTATACTCTTTTTATAACTTTTATAAAGATAGAGGTAGTTTATTAACTTTAATAATTTCTAGGCTACTTAGTAGTACTAAAATATTCTTTAGTCTAGGAAATTAGTAGAGTATTAACTTTAAGTAGTACTTTATTAAATACAGTTACTCTAATAGTAGCTTAAGAGAAATCCTTCTCTAGTTTTAGGCTCTATAGACTCTTAGTCTAACCTTAAAGTATCTATATACTTATACCTAAGATTATTAAGTATTATTCTATTAGATTAGCTATAGCTTAGCTTAGTATAGAAGAAAAATAAGTTATTTATATTCTAGTTAATAAATACTTCTATATTAGGCTTAATAGGCTCGCTAGGTATATTAATAATAAAAGAGTAAATAGAAAGTATATTATTATATATATAGTATACGCTAGTAACTCTAGGACTATAAGTATTAAGAACTTTAAATCTATTAGGGCCTATCTATAAGATAAAAATGTTTAGTTCTATATAAATACTTACTATAGTTTTTAGCTTATATTCTTATAATTATATTACTATAAACTTAAAAGTATTAATATAGCTAACTTTATTACTATTAACCCTTATAAAGTACTATAGACACTGTCTACTTACTTACTAATTATATTTAAAAATCCTAAAGACCTTATAAGTATTTCTACTAATTCTAATCTTATCTTAAAAATATAGTAGTCTCTAAGATAAATTATACTATTTATTAGCTCTAAGGCGTTTAATACGCTAAAATTATAGTCTACTTTAAAATACTTTAAATTTTTTAATATTAGCCGTCTAGTTAATCTTTATATTAAAATAATATAGGCTATTTAGTACTTAATTATCTAAACTTTAGATTTATTACTATTAAATAAGATAAATATTAACTCTTATATATTCTAATTTATTTTAAGTTAATATTAGACCTAGTAAATCTTAGTAAGTAACCTAAAAAAAATTAATAAAGTTAACTAAAGTATTAAGAGTAAGATTATTAAAGTAGGTAAAGTCTATATTTATAGATTTATATTAAAGTCCTATCTATATCCTATACTCCTAGACTTATAAGTAACCTATATACTCTAGATACTAAATAATAACCTATTAATAATAGTCTTATATATATAATTACTACTTAATAACATTATAGTATTTAAAAAGACTTTACTTTTAAATATATAATATTTAGTATTTTTAGAGTAATCTCTAATTATAAAACTCTCTATATTTTATAAGCTCCGCACCGTACTTAAGATCTTTTTTAGTAATATAAAGTATATTTCTCTAATCTATAGCTTAAGTAATTATAAAAATAATAGCCTCTTCTTAGATATTAACCTTATATATTTTATAAAAGATAAGTTTTATATAAACTATAGTATTAGTAGACTAAAGTACTTATTTAAATATATTATATAAGAAGAGGGAGTCTTATTAAATAATAAAGTTTTATTTAAGAGAAAAATTCTAGTCTTATTCTTTTTTATAACTATTACTACTAATACTAGATATTAGATTTAAAGTAAAAAAATAGTATTAATCTTAAAAATACGTAAATTTTTAAACTTAGATACTATACTTACTTAGTTAGTTTTTAATATCCTAATAGTACTAAGTATAGCCTTATCTAGATCTCTTTAGTATATTAAAAAATACTAATATACTACTAAAACCTTATTAATTAATATTATAAATTAGCTAGCTAAGAGAAAGCTAACTTCTCTAAAAAAGTTTATTAAAACTATATATAGTAATAGTATTTATTCTAGAGAAGATTACCTTAGATATAAATATTATTTAAATATTTTAGTATATTTATATAATCTTTAGGCCTATAGGTTAATAAATAACTTTAAATAACTTTTATAGATAGGTAGGGAATATTATATAGAAGAAGTTAAAAGCTAGTTTCTAAGCTATAACTAATAGCTTTCCTAGTAGTTAGTTAGTTAAGTTAAGTTAATAGTTAAGTCTACTTTACTAGTATAATAATCTAGCGAAGTACGCTTTTAAGAAGACTCTATATATTCTACTAAGGTATTATTTAAAAAGCTAAAGTTATTAGGAGTAATAAATTATAAGAGAATAAATAATATATTAAGCTATTAAGCTAGAGAGAGTAAATATCTACTTATAGATAGGTTATAAACTAAGAAATACTAGGCCTAAATAGGTTATAGTATAAATAAGAGAATAAAATTCTTTCTATTACTATAGTCTATTAACCTTTCTAACTAGTAGACTATCGCGTAAGCTTAATATATATAGCTATTATTACTTATTATTTATCTAGATTAATAGTCTATTCTATAATAAACTTCTATATTATACTAAAAAGTAGAAGTAGACTAACCTTTATATATATAGTTTATATCTAGAGCTACTAGAGATACTCTTAAATACTAATAGTTTTTAAGTAGGAAGCTAGATAGCTAGGTATAGCTAGATCTACTATAGTAAATTTATATTTATTCTTCTCTAGGTCTACGCTAGCCTTCTATTTCTTAGCTATAATTATAATAATATTATTAACTCTACTTACTTTTATAATTAAAGAAATTATAAGCTTAATAATAGTAACTTTTAGTAACTATAATTTATTCTCTATAATAGTACTTATTACTTTATTAGTAAGTAGCCTACTCTTTATATTCTATATAAATAGCTTAACCTTCTTTAGCTCGCCTAACTTAGTAATCTTTATATTTAATTCCTTTTTATTAAAAGTTTTAGTTTATATAGACTATATTTTAAGTAATATCTTAAGAGAGTACTTTTATTACTTAAGACATCTCTCTACTAGAAAAAGGATAACGTATTTTAGTACTATAGAGTTAAGTCTATCTATTTAGCTTTTTACTATTCTCTTTTTCTATAGAGCGTTAATTAAATTAATATTTAAGTATACTATATAGATATATATAAGTGTATTAGTTAAGGCTAATAATAGCTTAGATAAAAACAGCTATAACTTAGTCTAAATTAAAGTAAGCTTAGAAAAGTAGTATTAGATAGAGTTACTTATTAAGTTTAAGTTAATTAGACTTACTTTCTTTAGTACTTTAGACTATATAAAATCTACCTAATATAAGATAATAGACGCTATAACTAGTACTTATAGCTTAATATAGCATTATATAAGATCTTTATATATAGAGATACTAGTAGTAGTAATAGCTTTATAGTAGAAATCTTAGCTATAAATAAGGTTATAGAACGCTAATTAAATAGTATACTTATAATTTATTCTAAGTTAATTAGTGTCCTAATAGCTACGTAAGTTATATAGTACTCTTACTTTTTATATTACTCTATAGCGTCTTAGACTAAGATATTTATTTTATTTTTAAATAACTTATTTTATAAGTAATTAATAGGTCTAGTTTATAGATACTTATCTCTTATTACGTCTTTATACTACTCTTTTAGAGTAAATAAGTATAAGATATTACTATTAGTAATATATTTATTAAAATTAGCGTCTTTAACTATATTGCCTATATTAGTAAGCATAATCTTAATAGTATCTATACTAAACCTCTTAATTATATCCTTAAGAGTTAAAAAATTACCTATACTCTTACTTATCTTTTTACTATTAAGAAGGAGATAACTATTTAAGTAGATACTCTTTAGCTAGAGCCTCTATAAGAATATAGTAATATAAATATATAAGAAGAATATAATATAATTAGAGACTAAATCTTTTCTTATAATACTTATATTTAGTAGATACTAGTACTTAAACTTACGTTATATTACATATAGAGTTAGTTAAAAAATACTACTTTTTTCCTCTATATTTATATTAAGATTAGTATAGCTAAAAATATAATTTTATACTTTATCTATTATCTAGTCTAGTATAATATTTATAACTCTAACCTTCTTACTAAACCTATCTATATATAATAAATAAGTAATAGTATAGTAGACCTAGTAGATAGTACTATTACTAAGGCTTTCTATAAGGAAGGTAAGATCTTATAGTAATTTTAACCTAAGACTATAGCTTTAGGTATAGGCTTACTAGTTTAGCTATTAGATAGCTAACAGTAATTAGTTCTTTGTTTTAGTAGAAAAGCTCTTTATTTTATTAGTTATATATCCTAAGACTTATTATTACTAATTATAATTATTTAATCTATAATTTAAGAACTACTAGCCTATATAAGTAACTATATATTTATCTCTACTTTAACTAATTACTAGACTATTAGACTTAGTATATAAGAAGACGTTACTACTATTAACTATTTTATTATATATTTTATCTTTTATACTTAAAATACTCTACCTTATAAACTTACTAATAAGTATTTTACCTTTATAATAGCCTTCTTTATAAAGGAGGTCTTTAGTAATAGTAAGCTAAGAGATATCTTAAAAACTAGTAATTTTTATTTTATTAACTAGAGTTAGTACTAATAAGTTTCTATATACTAGTATTTTAATAATTAGAATAGACTTAAGCTTAGTCTAATCTTTCTTAATACTATAGCGTTTAGTTTTCTTAGTAAGGTCTGTTACAGCTATATAGTTATTAGGGCTATTAGATAGTACTAATATAACTACTCTAGTACCTTTTAAGGTAAAGACTATATTTAGAGGTAGAACTTATATACTATCTTTATAAACTAAGAGTAGTATATTAATAAGGGTACTAACTAGAGCTAATCTAGCTATAGAGTATAATAGCTATAACATACTTATATACTATAGTAAGCGATTACTAATAAGGTATATACTCTAAAATACTATATTCTATATAGCTTACTTAGTAGTAATATAGTAATAGCTATTTAAAACCTTAAATACGCTGTACTTAATACTAAGATTAATAAAGTAATAGATCTAACTATAGACTATTTCTAGTCTTAATATAGTAGTAACTAAGAAGATCTTTCCCTATATTATAGCTACGCTATATAATAGATTAGTAGCTTTAAGTAATAACTACTTAATCTTAAGCTTAACTACTATATACTCCTATAGGCTAACTCCTTTACCTTTAGTCTTATTATAATCTATATATAGCTAATTATCCTTTAGAGAATAGATTATATAATAGTAGCTATACTATATTTTATTTATTTAGTAGAGACAATTTATCTGCTAGCAGATAAATATATTATAGTAAAGATTAGTATCTATTATTATAAACTACTTTTTTTAGTTAATATAAGTACTAAAGTTATTTAAATTTTAAATAACTACTAGTAGAAAGTATTATAGCTAGTAGTTTATATTAGTAAATAGATAAATATCTTCCTTTAGTATACTAAGTACTAGTATAATTTAAAACTAATATTTTAGCTTTAGATTCTTACTAGCTACCTTACTCTTTTTAAACTTAAATTTTATAACGTCTTCTTAAACTAATAGCGCAGGCGTTTTACTACTACTTTTATTACTAATATTAATAACCTTATTATTATCTTAATAGTACTTAAAATTAGAACTAAATAATTTAATCTTTATAGCTAATTTGTTTACGTAAGCCTTAATAGGTATACTAGTATAATAGAATCTAAAGAGAAATAGAGTATATTTACTATATATTCTTATAAACTCTATTATAAACTTAGCCTTACTTGCTATAAAGCTATAGTCTATATATATTATACTATTTAGATAGAGATACGCTATTATTCTAAAGAATTTAGAATAGAGCTTATATATTGCTATAGTTTTAATAGAGCCTTAAGAGATCTTATTAAGGGTAGATACGTCTACCTTAAATAGATAGTTAGCTTTCTATTTTACCTAGTACTACTTCTTAATTTATATTAATATATCCTACTTTTTAGTCTATTTATATTAGTATATATTAAATTAAGTTAAGTAGATAGTAGTAGACTAACTTTTACAGCTAGCCTAAGAGGAGAGTCTAAATTAGCTATCTCTATTTTTAGTCTATAGTTAAATAGTAGGGAATAAATAGTACGTCTAAAGATATATAATAGGTAATTTTTAATTATAAGTAATCTATTATAAAGAATTCTATATAGTATAGACGTAAAGTAGGTAAGTATTAGAAGAATATAAATAAGTTACTATTAGGCTAGTATATATATAAATATATACTTATATTACTAAAGATAAGCTAAGACATAAATACTCTTAAACTATATAAGATATAGTTTCTCTTAATATATAACTATTCTATAATATTATTATACTTACTAGAGTAAATAGAAAGGAAGAATTTAGGTAGTTCTAAATATATATTTATAAGGTTACAAATAGTATTCGCTAACATTTAGAGATAAATATATTTAACTAGCTAAGGATTATTTTCGGCTAACTAAACCCTATTAAGGCTTTATCAAGACTAGTATTATAGCTTTATCGAGACTAGCGTTATAGCTAGGGACATTAAACTTTACCCGTATCGCGTATTCGACTTAAGATACCTTACCCTCTATACTATAGTAATAACGCCTAATTGTAGAGCTACGCGATTTTCTATTACAGTCGCCTATAGTTTATAGCTATTTTTGATTTTTCTAGATACTAAGGCTTAGTCTATAATAATACCCCTCTATTAGAGTTAGGCCTATTTAAAAAAAGTAAAAAGAAAGTGTATAATAGTAATAGTATATAGCTAGGCTTAAATATAGGTTAAAAAAGGTAAGAAGGTAACTAAGTTAATATATCTTATTAATACCTTAGTATATAATTAAAATAAGTTACTTAGAAGTTAACTTATCTTTAACTAGTTTTTTACTTAAGTATCTTTATAGTATACCTTAGAAGTAAAAAGGAAAATAATAGTAATAGAGCTAGGTTTAAACCTTAGGTTAAAAAAGGTAAGAAGGTAACTAAGTTAACCTTTAACTAGTTTCTTACTTAAGTATCCTTATATAGTACATCTTAGAGGTAAAAAGGAAAATAATAGTAATAGAGAATAGCTAGGTTTAAACTCTAGGATAAAAGGTAAATAACCTTTATATAACTAGTTATATAATAGTATTATACTATAAGATTACTACTTAATAAGATATATATAGATTACTTATCTTTAAATAATTGTTCTGCGTAATAGCTTTATAATACTTAAATAAATAGGTTAATAATTCTATTATATTCTTATCTAGTTAAAGCTTTAGTATTTATAGCTCTAAAAGTAGGTATAATAGTAGAAAAGTAGAAATACTTTTAAGTAGTTAGCGTAGTTCTACGCTACGCTACTAAGGCTTCTATATCTATAAACTCTAAAGTAGGTTCCTAAGTAAATCTTTTATAGT
Organism: Lophiotrema nucula; assembly: GCA_010015825.1. Taxonomy (NCBI): domain Eukaryota; kingdom Fungi; phylum Ascomycota; class Dothideomycetes; order Pleosporales; family Lophiotremataceae; genus Lophiotrema; species Lophiotrema nucula. Next base: position 8,557 of record ML977341.1, read on the forward strand.
CTTTTTATTTAACTAGAAGCTAATACTAAAATTTACGTCTATAGTAACGTTTTTATTTATCTATAATCCTTTTAATAAAGTACTTAGACTCTCTATTAATAATAATAGGCTTTAGTTAGTAGTCTATTAATAGTTAACTTAGTAGTAGGTTACTAGTAGCTAAGTATAGCTTATCTATATTAAAAACTTTTTAGTCTTACCTAGTATATCTAATTTAATAGTATAAGTTCTAATAAGTTTAATAACTATATACTTTAAGTTTTTCTAGTCTAGCTTTTTACTTATATATATAGTCTTTATATATATTCTAAGTATAAGCTATACCTTATTACCTACCTATAGTTATATAGCTCTCTTATATCTCTTATTAGTTTATTTTTTTTAATTTTTACTAATTATTTACTATTAACGTATAAGTAAGATTAAATACTTTTTTAAGCTTATTTATAATTACTAAAGCTTTCTTTTTATTTAAGTATAAAGTTTTAGTTATTTTAATAGCTAGACGTAACTATAGAGGGTTTATATAATATCTATATTAAAGAAAAAAAAGGCTTATCTTTATTACTACTACTTTTTATACTTTAATAGCTATTATAGCTATTCTAATATATTTTACTTAGTCTTTTTAATTCTATATAATATATATATGCAGGTAGGCTTTAATAGTAGAATTTATCCTCTCTATTAATTTATTAGTTTATAAATAATAGACTATTAATAACCTATAATTAATACTATAAAGCTTATAAAGTATTATCTAAAATTTATTAATAAACTAAGTTCTTTTATTTAAAATAATAGTATCTAGTAACTAGTAGTAAGTAACTATAAACTAAATAAAAGTATTAACTACTATAGTAACCTTAATATTTAGTAATAAAATAAAAACTATATCTTTATTTAAATAATCTATAATAACTATTAGGTTTATATAGCCCTTACTTTTAGGTAGTTTAATAATAAAATTTATTAAAATCTCTTTTTAGATCTATTCTAGTAATAGTAATAGTTTTAGTAGTTTATAAAAGCTATTTTACTAAGGTTTTATTTATCTATAAGTATTATAGTTTCTAATATATTAATAGATATTATTTAATATATTTAGCTAAAAGAAATCTTATATAACTACTTTATAAGTAAAATTCTTTCTTAGATAATCTAGAGTAGATAAGGTATATATAGTATAAATAATTCTTATTTATAAAGGTTTATTATCTAAGACCTATTAATAATCTTAATATTAAAGATCTATATTAATATTTATTAAATACTCTAAAATAGAGGCTTTTTAGCCTATTTCTAATAAAAACCTTTATTTATTATTTAGTACAGCTTACTAGGCCTATAGGTATACTTTATCTTTTATTTAAATAGCTACTTACTATTCCTTAAATAATAGCTCCTTTAGACTATATTTAGTATTAATAGAAGTACTAAAATCTTTAATTTAAGTAGTTATAATAGGTATTAGATCTTTATCCTTAGAGTTATCCTAATTATTAATAGTAATAGGTTTTAATAACTATATATACTAGTACTATAGTTATTAATTTATTATACCTTTAGGTATATTTTATTTATAATAAAAAAGAGTATTAGCTCTTTTATTTAAGTTTTTAAAGTAATAAGTAATAACTATTTAGTATTTTTTAAAAATAAAAGACTATTTTATCTAGTAATTATTTAACTAATATAGTTTTATAAAGTACTTAAAGTTTTTATAGTTTATAATAATTATAAACTTTTTAATTAAGTAGAGCTCTATATCCTATTCCTTAAAGTAGTTAATTATAGTAAATAACTCTTTATTATATATTTTATAATTAGCTTTATAAATATTTATCTTCTTTAAAAAGTAAGTAACTAAGTAAAGTAATTTATTATTACTATACTATAAAAATACTCTAGAGGTTAACTATTTTAAGAAGTTTATTTTTAAAATAGTTTTATAATTTTAGTTAAACTAAGCTAGTACTAGCTTAGTAATAAAAATAGTCTTTAACTTATTAAAAGTATCTTATTAATTTTTTCTTTAGTAAAAAAGAGTATTTAATTTAATTAAAAATATAAGAAGTATAACTAAGTTTAAATAGTTTTTAATAAAGTACTAATAAAAGTTTATAAATCTAAAGAAACTATATATACTTTTCTATATATAAAGTATTTTTTATTCTTTAATACTCTTAACTTTCTTAAAGTCTATATAAAGGCCCTTTTTTACTTTAATAATAAAGTCTAAGTACTTTATAAAAGTAATATTAAATTTATACTTACTAATATCTAGTAGAAGGCTAGCTACTTTTATAATATTAAGTACTTTATTTATATTCTTATAGTACTACCTAAAAAATCTATTAGTATAGATTAGTATATTATTTAAATATACTAAGTAAAAGTTATTAATATATTTTTATAGTATTTAGTTAATATAATACTAAAAAGTACTTAATATATTTACTAGTCTAAAGAGGATAACTATTTATTTATATAAGCTAAATTAAGTATAGAATATAGTTTTTTACTTATCTCTTTTATAGATATAAATCTTATAGAAGATAATAAATATATTAATCTTTATAAAGTATTTAACTTTAGTAATATTATTTAGTATTTTTTAAATTAAAAGTAAAAAGTAATAGTTTTTTTAAGTAATAGTATTAAAAGCTTAATAATTTATATAAAAATATAAGTCTCTACTTAGTTTCTTTATAAATAATATTAATAAAGTAGTAAGTAAATTACTAATATAAATCTACTTCTTATCTAGTAGTAATATAAAGTATTTATAAAAAATAAAAAATTCTTTTTAGCTTATATTATATAAAAGTTTTTATAAAGCTAGTTTTTCTTTACTTTTCTTATTCTTATCTATTTTAATTATATAGTTAATACTTAGCTAATATAAAACTTACTTAAATATAGTTTTAGGGTTAAATATTTATACTTAATTTTTATAAGCTTTAGGTAGTAGGGCTTTATAATTAATCTTAGCTTTAAGTACTAGTACTTTATTAATATTTACTATAAATATTATAAAAACTTAAATTATAAATCCTTTCTTCTTTAAATATTATATTTATAATATATATACTATAGCTCTAATTTCTTAAGGCTTTAAGCTATCTTATTTAGGCTTTTTATTATAAGCTTAAAAGTAAATCTTTTATTTAGTTAAGTATATATAAATAAAAGGCTTATAAGATATAAGTATAACTTTATACTTATTTATTTATAGTTTTTTAAGTATAATATTAAATTTAAAGTACTAGTTAGCTATATATCCTTATTTATAGTTTTAGTATTTATTAATATTAAACTTAAAGTAAATTACTTAGTTAATTTAGCTATTTCTTTTAATCTTAATAATCTTTTAAAGTATTATTTTTATATACTATAAGTAAGCTTTCTAAGTAAAGATTAAGTTAATTATAATAAAAATAAAGCTACTAGAGTTAATTATTATTAAAGTATAATAATTTAAATTAACTAAAGTATCTATAACTAATACTTTACTTTATATATTAGTCTTTTTAAACTAGTTTTAATTTTTTTATATTTTATATTTACTTACCTTTAGCTCTTACTTATAACTTTTAATAAAAGCTACTTTTTTTTTAAAAACTTTTTACTAAAATTTTTATTTAAAGTATTATCTCTAGAGAATATTTTTTTAATAATAGTTTTTTTATTACTTAAAGTTTTATTAAAGTAGTACTTACTTTTATCTTTTATTTTAACTACTTTAGCTAAAATTACTTTTTAATTTTTAAGCTTTTTTAAGCTATTTTTAATTAAGCTTACTTTCTTATAGTAATTTTAAAAGTAGTAGTTATTTTTACTATAGTTAAAATAAAGATTTTTAGTCTTATAGTAATTTTTTTTTTTATTAAAAAGACTATTTTTACTAGTATATTTAATACTATCTATTTTATTATTTAATAGTAAATAGCTTTACTTCTTTATATAGTATAAAAATTTAATATTATTAAAATAAAAGCTAGTTTTTCTTACTAGCTTATTATAAATTTTATATTAAAATATATTATTTAATATCTTAATAGCTCTCTCTTAGAGTATAGTATATAAGTTAATATAAACTTTTATTAATTAAGATTAAATCTTATCTTTTAGGCTGTTTTAAAATAGTATTATTTTTATTATATTATTATTACTAAAGTTTATATATAACTATTACTTTTTAAAGTTATAAAAATACTTTTTAACTTTACGTTTATTTTATTTTATATATATAATTTTATTATAAGCTTATACTTTTATATAATAGTTCTTAAAATAAAAGTCTAAAAAAGTTTATAACTAATTAATATTATAGCTAGTTTTTTAGCTAGACTTTATAAAAAGAGTTATAATAGTATAAGCCTTACCTTTAAAGTAGCTATAAACGTATTAGTAACTTAACTCTTATATTAAATAATTATTTTAGTTAGTAATAAATTTACTTATAATAGCTAAGTACTAATTTAGGTACTTTAACCTTATACTATTAAATTTTTAAAAGTTAAAAAGGCGCTTATAATATTTTCTAGTTAATTTCTTTATATTAAAGGCTATTAGTAACGTTATTAACTATAGTAATAATTAAGTTTTAGTTTAATTATAAAGAGCTAATAGTTCTTAAGTCTAGGTCTTTAGTAAGTCTTTAATAACTCTTTCTTTTAAAAAATTTTATATTAAAGATTTTAGTATTAACGTTAATACTATCTTTACTATAAGTAAATACTAAATTTTTTTTTTAATACTAGCTATAGCTTTTAAAGCTTTCTTTTTACTATAGCCTTACTTCTTTACTTAGAGCTAGGTACTAGTAAAAGCTTTATTTTAAAATTTATTAGCTAAGATATTTTAAATATAAAATTTAAAAAGTTTAATAATATTAATAAGTAGGCGTATTATTAGCTTTTTATACTAAAAGGCTAAATTATATCCTTTTATACTAAGTACTTAAATACTAATTTTCTAATTAAGCTATTCTTTTAAATTTAATATAATAATAAAATTTTAAAGATACTACTATTATTATTTATATAAGTATAGTAGTAGGACTTTACTAGGTACTACTACTTAAGCTATACTATATAAAACTATTATAATTATAACTACGCCTTTATTTCTCTTAATAACCTAAGATATAAGCCTTTTTAAGTATTAATTAATAGCCTATCTTACTAATAGCTAGCTATTAGTTTATTACTAAATAGGCTTTAGAAAATAACTTAAAAAGCTACTTAAAGCTTAAAAAATTATATATCTTAAAACTTTTAATCTTAAAAATCTAGTATCTATAAGGCTTAGTATACTATATTAATTAAGGCTTTATTTAATAGACTTTCTACCTATAAGGCTTAATATAATACGTTAATTAAGGCTTCTATAAATAGTATTTATTAGATAATAAACTAAGTTTAGATTAAGCTCTATAAGGCTATAAGGAATTAAAAGTATAATACTTATATATTATAAGATAATTAAATTTAAATATAAAAGGCTACCTTAATAGCTTAAGTATAAGGTAATAATAAGTAAATTTAATAGAGAGCTATAAAGGCTTTTAGGTAGGCTTTTAAGAATAGCCCCTATACTAAAGTTTAGGTAGGCCTTTATATTATAAGGTATTATAACTATAGTACTATACTTTTAACTACTATAAGTATTAAGGGAGTATTTAAGTAGTACTATCTAGCAGTAAAGCTAGGGAAGAATAAAAAGAATACTAAGGCTATCTAGCTAAGGCCTTAAGGGCTTAAGGGCTTAGCTAAAAGATACTAAGGCTAACTAGCTAAGGCCTTAGAGGCTTAGCCTATAACATTATATATATAAATTATTTAAATATTATATATTTATAACTTTATAAATTAACTACTAAAGTAGCTACTATAGTAGAAGATTACTATATTTTAACTTATAATAAGGTTAGATAAAGTCTAAGTAAGACTATTATATAGCGTAGAAACCTTATAGATAACTAGATAACTATATAGAATTACTAGATAAGTTAAATAATAATAAGTTAGAGGCTAATTAGAGTAGCTAGCTAAGCTTTTATACTAAGTTATAAAAATACTAAAAGTACTAAGTAGCTAGTATACTAGCTAGTAAGTAACTAAATTACTAAGCTAATTATCTTAACTAGCTAGAGATATTATAAAGACTTAAACTAAAGTTTAAATAATTTTTAGTAAAAGTAATAACTATTTAATATAAATTTCTATTTTACTCTATTCTAGAGTTAAAGTTACTTTCTTTTTATAAAAATAGTAACTAAATTATACTTAAACCTTATAGATTTCTATATATACTACTAGTTAGCTAGATAGTTTATCTACTTATATATAATACTAGGTAAGATATATAGAGAGATACTAATATATTAATATATATATTTACTACTATTAAAGACTACTATTAAAGACTACTATTAAATATTATATTATATACTCTAAGAGGTTATTATAAGTAGGTAATATATATAAAGTAAAATACTAATAAACTAAATAATATAAGTAAATAAGTAGAATACTAAAGTTTTTTTAGCTAGTATTATAAGTACTAATACTAATACTAATTTTTTAATAGCTTTATACTTTAGAGAATACTTTATAAAAATATTTTTTTAGTAATAATACTAATTTTAATTACTTTATTAGTACTACTATAATATAATTACTTTTAGTATTAATAATACTTATTATACTTTTTATAGTATACTATTTTATATTAGCTACTATAAGTAATATTTAAAGATATATTTTATATTCTCTAATAATATAAACTATATATATATAAACTAGTTTCTTAAACTTTTTAAGATCTTTTTCTATATAAACTAATATTTACTATAGATAACATAATTAATACTTAGCTAAATTATTAAGCTACTAGTTTTAAAAAAAATATTCTTATTTCTTAATCTATTTTTTTAGTTTATATATTAATTTTTAATAAAAATATCTCTAAATAATATACTAATAATAAATTATAAATAAGCTAACTTATTTAAACTAAATATAGATATTTAAGTAATACTAGATACTTTTTTAGCTATTAATAATTTTATTTAAAAGCTACTTTATTAATAAGTAAAAGTTCTTAATATATAATAGTAAAGTTATAGTATTATAATTTAAAATAATTTCTTTTTTCTTTTTTAACTATACTAAGTATTAGGGGCCTAGAATAATATATATAATACTTATTTAATAGCTTTAAGTAATCTTATAAGATAACTTAACTATAGTATATATAATATAAATAGTAGACTTAGTCTCTATATAAAAGATAATATAAATAGTAGACTTAGTCTTTATATAATAGGTAATATAAATAATCTTTATATAATAAGTAAGTACTAAAAAAGTACTTATTAATAAAATATAGATAATAGAAATAATCTCTATATAATAGGTAAATACTAGAGAAGTACTTACTAATAAAATATAAATAATAGAAGTAATCTCTATATAATAAGTAATATAATAAGTAGCTATATATAAGATAATTTTAATAATTATTTACTAAATAAAATAAAAGTAATAAAAATAAAGAAATAAACTAATAGTTTAAAAGTAAATTTTATATATAGCTTATAGTTAGTATACTTTATAACCTACTACTACTTACTTAAGTATATTTTTAATAATTTTTATAAGCTACTAAGAAACTTTTACTAAGTAGTACTTATAATAGTTATTATCTAGATACTTAGTAGTATAAGCTATAGTATTTTATTTTTTTTATTTTATTTTTTTCTAAGACTAATAATAGGTATTACTAAATTATATTAACTAAAATAAGTAGCCTCTACTACTACGTAGATAAAAAGGCGTTTAATTATTAATAAATTCTAATATATATATAATTATATAATTAAGTAAGCTCGCTAAACAAGCTTAATACTTTATATATATTATTATATCCTCTTAAATTTAGTAAAGTTAACTATTATTTATTTTAATACCTAAACTTTAGGTTAGGGGAGAGGATACCTAAATACTAGCTAGCAGGCTATATCTTTGCCTCCTCTCTTCTATCTACTCCCTCTCTCTCTCTCTCTCTCTCTCTCTCTTTTTTTCTTATATATATACTTTACCTTATAAGCTCCAGTCGTTATACCTTATTATTATTATATAGTAATAAGTATAGATTTCTATGTGTGCTACTGGCTAGCTAGATAGCTTGCCTACTTGTACATAATACTAGGTAAGACATACAGTACTATAGGACGCGTATAGAGAACTAATACTTTCTATTAAAAATACTAATCTATTAATTCTTTAGGCCTTAAAGGTAGTAATAGAATACTATTATTTTACTTAGCTAAAAGGTAGTTAGTTAACTTAGTTATAAGTAAGCCTATTAAGTATTATAAAGGTAAAGGCTTACTAGTAAGCTATTAGAAGATACTTAAATAAGTTATTAAGAGTTTTTACTAAATTAAATATAATACGCGTAAGTTATTAAAGATTCTTATTATATTACTATAAGTAGAGATATAGATACTTTTAAAAGTAGTTACTATTATTAGATTAATAAAGTTAAAGTTTATTAATATCTATAAGTTAATAGAACGCTATCTTAACTATATTTTAAAATAATAATATAATAAAGCTAGTAAAAAGTAAAACTAGCCTTATATACTTAAGTAGCTATTAAGAAAGAATTATTTTTACTTACTTACTAGTAGGTTTTTTTCTCTTTTCTTTAAACTTTCTAAAATTTTTAAAGTCTACGCTATTTTTATATTTAAAGCTAGTAAGCGTTCTTTTCTTTTATTTAAAAACTTTAAAACTTATAAAACTAGTAGTTATTATCTTTTATTATTATTATTATTATTACTACTACTATAGTTTAATAACCTTAAAACTACTAGCTACTGTCTTCCTCTTTTATTAATATTTATTTTTTTTATTAAAGTTATCTTTTCTACTATTAAGATAGTAGCTAATAATTAAGTAATTTATATAGATTAATCTATCTTTTACGTCTAAAGTATAAGAACTAGGACTATCTAGTATACTATAATAAAAAGGTATACCTTTAATAGTCTAATAGCTATAAATAAGTATACTATAAAGCTAAAGAAGTAGATAAAGAAAAAACTACTAAGCTTAAATCTTCTAAATATAAAAATAAGAGATCTAATAAATATAATAAATAAGAATAATAAGATAAGGGTTAGCGTTCTACGCTTTATAAATAAACTAGTTTAATATAGAAATTAAATACTATATAAGATAAAATTTACTATAATATAAAGAGAAGACTTAAAAATACTATAGAACTACGTTTTAGATAGTACGCTAGTAATAAGCCTTCTACTATTATTTAATACTATTAATATATTCCTTAGAAGTCTTAATAGCTAGATATATATTATATAGTAGATAGAAGTTATTATAGTACTAAATATTATTTATATAATAGGCTAAGCTTACTAATAAAGCTATTATTATAGAAAAGCTAGAATAAAGTTATCTGTAAGTAAGTAAAGAATAGGAAAAATTAATATAAATTACTAGTAGATTAACCTTAAGAAGAATAGTAATAATAGAGTTATTATATTACTAATAGAATAGACTAATACTAGATGTTAAGATATATACTAAATACTAAATACTATTTACTATTTATATAAGGCTAGTAGGATAGAAGCGTAGATATTATTATTAAGAGTAAACTTTAAACCTACTAGTTAAATACTTATTATTAACTCTTATAGATACCCTAGGGATCCCCCCTTAAAATAGTAGTAGATATATAAAGGTAGAATATACTTATAGTAATAAGTATATATTACTATTATTCTTATTATCTTATTATCTTATATAAATAGGTTATACTTACTATTATAATAAAGCTATTTAACGCTCTTAATAGCTAGTAGATCTACTTTAATATAATTAATAATAAAGTTAAGTTTTTAAAGCTATCTATCTATAACGTTAGTAGTAATATAGTAGTAGTACTTAAAAAAAGTAGTTAGAATTTAATCCTAAAACTTAGGTCTATAGCTAAGAATAAAATAAAATAAAAATAAATTAAAAATATTAGAACTTAGTATAATATTTATTAAATCTTTATTATTATTAAAGCTAGTAGTTAGTAATAGGTATACTTAAAACTTAAAAACGTTATTATAATCTTACTTATTAACTAGTATCTTATAGATAGTAAATAATTTAAGTTTAATTTATAGTTATAAAGTCTTAAGAGATTATTAGAAAATCTCTTTAAAGTCTTTAAAGTTACTAAGAAAGACTTTTTTAAGTATATATAAGTAAGTTACTATAAAGTATAGCTTTACTTAGTACTTAATACTATTTATATCTACTAGAAGATTAAAGTTATATAAAATATTAAAGTAGTAAATATAGTTTAGTAAAAGATAGTAAGCTTATACGTACGTTACAAGTATAATAAGTTTATAGTTAAATTTAAATTAAAGTAAAAAAACTTATAGATTATATATTAAAGACGCTTAGAGGATACGCTTACTTATTAGTTATATAATAATATATAATAGGTCTTCTAAAAGGACTAAAATTAATATAAATTTAGGATTTAGATAAAAAAGTATATAGTTAATATCTCTCTATACTAGGGACGTAACTCTCTAGCGACGAACGCCGACAAGCTATAATATATACTATAGTACTTAGTAAACTAGCTATAAAGCTTAGTAGTCTTACTTTACTATACCTAAATATACTATAATCTTAACTTTAATATATATTAAATACTAGTTAATCCTAAATACTATATTTATCTTATTAATTACTTTATTAATCTATTATTATATATAGCTTAGTAATAAAGCTACTACTAAAAACTCTTTAGAATAAATATTACTAAAAAGCTAGTTTAATCTAGCTATACCTAAACTTAAAAATATATATATATATATATATTTACTCTATAATATTAGTTTTATTTATAAATGAAGATATAGTATATTAGTTTATCTACCTTATAAAATTACTTAATCTAAGTCTATATAATAGCTTACTTCTATCTATATCTTACTAATAAAAATAAGCTCTTTTATCTAGTTTTATTATAATAAGTAGTAGTCTATAAAAGGTACCTAAATACTCTTATATATTAAAAAGTATCTTAACTTCTTATCTTATTAGAGTAAATACTTATATATTTACTATTTTTATTTTATTTAAAACTAATTAGAATTTCTTATTATATTATAAACTTATAATTCTTTAAAACTAACTTTAATTTTATTATATTAAAAACCAGGTAAACAGACCGTTAATTGCGCGCTTTCGATGTGCTGCATCTAGTGAGCAGCCACCAATCGCACCTCTAGGCAGACACTCGATGTATATCATGTCCTAGCTGGCCTACATAAGCGCTCTACGTTCAGCAGGGAGCTGGCCGGGCGTGCCCACCTCTGTTGGGTATGACCCGACCTCCGGTCAACGCAGGACTCAGACGCGAGGACATTGGTCGAGCACTTTGCAGCGGTGGGTAGGCACGAAAACGAATACGCATCTAAGATGCAGGTTGCTTGTCCAACAAAATAGCTGCAGCTATACTGTCACGGTGTATATATATGCGCCTCCTAGGCGACCCGGAAGTTATCCCTTATCCTCTCCGCTTTCCCGAAATTTATTGTATAACCTCTGTCGTTCACCTTGAATCCCAAGCTTTACCATGGCTATCATCCCTTCCGAGCCAAAAGAACTCAGCGAGGTGTCTCAAATGTGGATTAAACAATATGACAAGCAAAACGACCTGCGAGGCAGTCCTAGAAGACAACAGGGTTTGTGGAGCGGCACTTTCAATTACAGTTTAGATCGGTAAATGTTCTAAGTTTTGATGCCAGAGTCTATAATAACCGTCGTTAGCAGCGATTTTGTCAGGCATCAACGGAGTGATAGGTAGCGGAATGGCAATTGAAGCTTGTGGGACCCTAGATTGTGCTATGATGATTGACGGTGCAGCCATTCCATGAAGCTGCCCGAATGATCCTCAAATCCATTCGCTCCTAGTGCTTTTTGGACCTCTGACCTCCACTACGTTGGAACATCAGTAGCTGAAATAGATAGATCCATCCCTGAACACAATCGGGTCTTGGTTCGTATCCAACCCTTTGGAAAGAAACCTGATATTTCGAAATCTATGATCCCTAAGTTCCCTGTTACCGGATCGTCCTCTACAATGATGTTAGTAGGTCCTAGGTCAAGATGGAAAAAGGCAAAACTTGAACAATCTATCCCTATCTCTTCGCATACAGCATGCATGGAACCGAAATCGTTTCTCCCACGAGCTTGAAGATAATATTCCGGCACATCTTGACCATCAACGCCGCCTAGTCGATCCCCCCTCCACTGCCCCATCTCCTCGCAGATGTCTACTATAGCTTTCACGTAGTAACTTCGCCACGTTTCATCTAAGCTCGGCCAAGCTTCATCGAGAGTTCGACCTGGAAGTCTTCCGAGGAATAGATACGAGCGATCCTCCTCCATTATATGGCAGATTACCGTGGGGATATCAAAGCTAGGTTTTTGGGCTCGCACATAGTCCAATGTGACTGATTCTGGCGTGACTCTTTCCTCAATGTACTTAACCTTGCACAGCGCACTGCTTCTAATGGCCCAAACGGCAGATGCATCGCCGGCTTCGTGGACTAGCTTCACATGGAAGCTATTTGGCAGAGAAGTTGTAGGGTGAGGTTTCGGTGCTTTCGTGATGGTGTAGCTCGAATTCTCGCCTTCGTCGATCCACGTAGCAGTATTTGACCGACCTGTTGATCGATGAAGTAGAAAGCTGCCGATGAGCCAGGTATCTGAGCTGACCTGTTTCAAAGTCCGGTTGATATGGGCTTCACCCCACTTGCGGACAACCACCATTCTGTGGTGGAACTGGTGTACGTCGTCTTCTTCCTATGGGGCGGCGGAAGACTTTAGGGTGGCGATCTCGCCGAAGACGACAACGAAGTCGTTTATGCTAGTGGCAATAACAGGGCCGGTTCCCCTCGAGTACTTAGGTTGGACGTCGTATGTGCTCCTCTACAGAGCAACGCGTTCGCGGAGAGGGAGGGTGGCAGCAGGCTTAGGAACAGGACGACCAGCGCGTAGAGAGGGCGTCAATGCAGTATGCCACAAGTCGCACCTTGCCGGTAGACTCATTCGACGCCTTCAGGAGTCCCTGATCGAACGCGTTGTTGGAGCGGAGGTGTTGGGTTTCGGTTTTCCGTCTACACAGGCAACGGACGGGAGGCTTCACTAAGGCTCTGTTAACGCTGTCTTTCATATTATATGGTAGATGGATGTCCTGCCCTTGGATCTTTGTGTTAGCACAAAGCAGGGATGATCTATTTACAATGTCGCGCGATCGCGGTAGTACGATAGGAGAGAAACGTTGGAATCGTCCGGCGGGGATAGTGTACTGCTATATAGGAAGCGAGGTCCCGAGGCGCAACGCCTGGAGCGACTGAGTATAGATGTTGCGAGCGTAAACTCGAAATCAACAAACTGCCTCGACATCGCAGTGTTGAAGTGGGGCAGTGCGGCCTTGGTACTCCCTCACGTGCTAGATTTGCACGTGAATAACATGTGCTTGCTAACTAAAGTATATTATAGAGGTTCGCTGGTGTGAAATTCTAGCTATCTATACTCCTGCTCCCGCTTACAATATATAATCATGCTTACCATACTATCCTTACTTAAGCGCGGTTCTCTATGTTGGTATATAGGTATCGATGTATTCGCCGCGATAAATTGGAGAGTAGCTGCTTTGTTTTATAAACGTTCTTGAGACTACCGGGGCACGATGAGTTGTCTAGCTGGATTAGAAAAATGGAAGTTCGTCCTAATGGAGCTCTCGTTTTGTAAAGGTAGAGGGTGTAAGAGTATAATACCTTTCGTAGCTTTACTAGTCCTTAATATAGTCATCTATTACGGTTAATCGTAATGCGTTTGCGTTGTCGAGAAGTTAAAAAATAGGGAAGCTCACCGCCCAGCATACACGACACTGAGAGGACGTACTAAGCAAGTATGATAGCCTCTTGCAGACGCATGCGCCAGTACCCGCTATTAAGGACGTAATTTAGGACAGATAGCTTGTCTACAACCTTCCTAAAATGCTAATTTTCGAGCGCTTAGAACATCTCTAGGAAGCCTATGTCGTAATTATCTAGTTAAATTATTATATTAACTAGATAGCGTTCAGCGTCTAAGCGTACAATAACTTTATCTATAGTAGTAGAAGGTAGTAAATTCAAATTAGTCGTGCTAGTCGTCGGTACTAGTAGTAGTAGGCACACACTAGCCGCCAACATAAATAGGTTTCTAAGAGCACTTCGAACGTTTACGTATCTAGCGTATAGTACTGCTATAGCTTTAATAGTTAACTTATAATTTACCTATACTTATAAATTAGCTAAGGCTTCCCTGAGAGGTCTAGACTAGAAAGGCCAGTTTATAAGATTAAAGTAACGTGTTTATCGAGACCTCGGGTTAGGTCTGTACAAGAGCGATGTAGACCCTGCGCACATGCTAACCCGAACGGAGAGCCTCGCACTGTTCCGCTTGGACCGCGTCGAGTGTGCCCATAGGATGCTTCGTTGGCCGCACAAGAGGATCTTCGAGCTCTCTGAGGTGCAGAAGATTACCGGCGAAGTAGTACTAGCCTTGTCGAGTGCCATGTGAGATGAAGAAAGTGTTAAGCGTATTATCAGTCACCAGGGTGTTTGCGAGGGACGAGAGATGGTTCAGGATCCTTTGGGGAAGAGTGGGCTCATCCCCTGCAGAGACCTGCTGCCAGTATGGTGTCTCTCCTTTGTGAAAGACCTCCAGCGGTGTATCGTCTTGAGCATCTGTGAAGCCGAATGATAATGTCGGGGTACACAGCAGGGTTTCAAAATAGTGATCGACGTTGAAAGCATTGAAATAAGTCGCAGATGCTTTGCCTCGAGAAAACGCTTTCGATAAACCGATGAAATTGGAGAACAGCCATGAGTCCCAGCACCCGGTGGCTCCTTGAGCAAATAGCCACTCGACACGCTTTGGGGGAGGAGAGGTTGATGCTGCAGGGCTTGGATTGACCCTAGGGGATCGACGGATGGGGGCTGGCGAATTGGACATGCTTCGTTATATGGCTGTGAAGACTCTGTGCAAGGCCGAAGTTAGCAGTGCCTCTTGAATAGTACGGGACATGTAAGTTATTGCAACCCAACGATGCACTCACTTAATATATAATACTATAAACGCCAGTAGTAGCATGCGCAGGCAGATAAGGCGTTATCTACTGTTCTAAAGTACAACCGTAGAGCCTAGTTAGTAGGCTAGGTATTAGAGTTAAGATATTAGCCGCAACTAAGCAGCGGCTAATTAGCCTAGACAATGAGTCTAGCAAATATAATAAAGAGGGTTATTAGTGATGTAGTTATATAATTTAGAAAACTGTGGCTAGAGAGTCGCAAGACGGGACGTGCGGATACAAGAGAAGGTTGAGCACAAGCAAGAGCAGTGATGATCTTTCCTATGAATGGAAATAAAGATATGCAGGGTCCACGTCTGCGATCGTAGTTGTTCGTCGGTAGGATACCTACGCTGGCGTTGAGCTCGCAGGTAGATAGAGGTATTGAGACGCTTGGTTGTGCCTCGGTCTACGGATCTTTGGAGTTCCTTGCGGATTTTCCTCCCTCGAAACACTGCTAAACAATACCGAGCTATGAATGATGTGCCGCCCTCGTTATCCTACGAGGATCAAAAGCATGTGGAGACCTTGCTCTATGATGGAACCCTTTCACCTTTCATTCAAAACCATCTCTAGAAGAAGGGTATTTTCGCTTATCGTTGGAGGGGAGCGGAAGTAATCTTTTGTTCTACTCCAAGCGTGCAATCAACACCAGCTTCGGCACTAGGACCAGACCTACACTCTGAGATTGAAATAGATTGGTACTTACAGCTGGTGTACATTCCGCTGATGTTATACCGGCCCTTCTTTATGCATTGCAAAGCCCGAGTTCTCCTTCCGTTGACTCCCATGAAAATCTCTGTTCTTTAGATGCGTTTGAAAACATGGACGAGGTAGTACAATGCGACGGCTATACTCGGTCAACAGATAGTCTACTTCAATCCGATTCCGCTCAGGGTATGATCTCCTCGGAGCTCTTCGTATAGGATTAGCTGATGCAATGCTACCCTTCATTACAAATGTCGAGTTGAAAATCTTGGTTCCGCTTCCCCGTCTATCTCCTTCCCAGTTGGTGCATTGATACTGCTGTTTACCCAAACTTTGCAGAAACCCTCTATTGCCCTGTAGAAACTTGTGACAGAAATCTACGCGAAGTGACACGTCTTCTGGGCTTGTCGTGGGAATGCGTAGACTCCAGGTAAATCCGATGGATATCACCATTTCGGGCATAGCAGTATAGATCCGGCCCGACCCACAATGAAAACTTGCAGAATTGCTTCCATAAATGTGTTAGGAACATAATCCGTAACTGGTTTGTCAACTGGCCTGGCTCGTGGTAATTCGGCCTGCAGTCACGTGTGTGGGTTCGGGTTCGGATCGAGAGCCGACTGTTGTTGATACTCAGTCAAGATTTCCATTGGTGTGGACCCTTAGGTAGTCCTACGTTCCGCGGATTGACATTGCGGAAGGCCTGATCAACGGGCGTGATGGTTCCGCGGAATGTTCTGCGAAGATACCGGATCTAGTCCTTTGTAGATCAACGCTAACGGCGGATCTTGCATATGATAGGCATGTTCACCTTCTAGAAGGGAGATATGCGCAGATTGGTGGGACCATGGATGAGATTCTCGCGCTACTGCGCCCTCAGCGGAGACCCTGCCTGTTTCTATCTCGCCTGCAGCAAGAACGGAATGTCGTCTTAATCATAATGTTATTATCGACACTAGACAAGGGGGAAGCATGTCGACGAAGAGATAGGCGGAGCTAAGATCGCGGAATCGTTAATCACGATGGAGGTGCTATAGCCCGTGGCGAGAATACAAATGCTATCTGCAGTGGTGTTAAAGTCGATTCCAAACCGTAGATTTTTTACAATGTTGTCGCTCGAGGTTGTGACAGCCGGTGACTGCGGGCTTCAATCAGCTGGAATGGCTCTTGAGCCTATTCCAGCTCGGATGCTTAAGTGCATCATGTCGAGTTCGTGAATCGGAAACGTAATGAAGTGCTTGAATGGGTCGACCTAGAAATGAGTTGAAAAATACTTCACTCACATGTCCGCTCTGCGTACCGTCGCTAGGGCATTGGAGGTAGCCAGCCGCTGCAGCGTAGGAAGAACGCTCCGGTTTATTCAGCATCTGTGAGAAGCAGGTATGCCAGCTTGCAGCATTGACATTTGCTGAGTCAAGAAACAACTGTTGTTGAGATTGGTGGGGTTACTGCCTGTTCTCGACCTCGCGTATCTGTAGGGGGAGCATGAAACCATGTCGCAAAGTCCTGCCAAGCAGCACACTACTTGTCGATCGTAGCTTGTCTTCTAGCCAGGCCACAGTCTACGGCAAAAGCGGTCTCGTCGCGCTGGTCTCCAATTAGAAGACGGCTGGAGCATGTTTTCCGGCACCATGAGTATTTGAGAGGGAAAGAGAGCAGAGTATGTCTAAGGATGATTGGCAATAAAACCATGTATGCCGAGAAACGCTCTGCAGTGTTCGGGTTGAAGCCGTCGAGGTTAGGTCTAAGGCACTAGAGACGCGTTGCCTGGATGCAGAGAACAGTACACGTAGGAAGACAAGGTTGTGCGTCTGTTGAAGAGAATAGCTTCCACCGGCGAGACAGCACTACAGTCTATAGGCGCGGGCAAGGTACTGTAATGAGATAAGACAACAAGTCCTCGGGCTGGAGAAATGACTGAGCTCAGTAATGGCTGTTAAATTGGGCTCCTTCTTAACATCTAGGGAAACCAAGGTTGTATCAGAGCGCACCCTGATATAACGGGAAAAAGACTCGGGACCAGTTATCAGGTGTCCCCATGGCCCTATTTGTGCCGTGAAGCAGGCCGGGACAATAGTTGACGTTAGGGGTTCATCGAAAGCTTACTGCCGTAGTGCGCAGACAGCTCTCTGAACGTTGGGATAGTGGATGCGCACGCATATATGTTGGCCAAAACTAGCAACTGCGGTTCCTCGTCGTGTCTCGTATTCTGTTAAGGGATGAACTCGCAAATCCCTTTCATTGGTAAGGCTCCTTCGAGCTTCTCCTGTGATTTGAGTTCTCAAGAGGCAAAAAGGTTCCTATAGAGGCGGCTGACTCGAGCATGTTGACCAATAACGACCTATTTCAGATCTTCAGCTGCGTATCTGAGGAACACCCGCACCGATTTAGTGGCAACCAAGTAGCCCCAATGCGGTCATGCTCTCACCGTAAATTAGCTGAGTATTGCGCACTAGCTTAGGCTGCAAAAAAGAGATAGACTTCTTACTCATGCCGCTGCATGCAGTGAGAACCGACACCAGATTGGAGGAAGCTGACATCTTCTAGAAATTCCATGACCCCACGACGCATGGTACGATGCTTGCGTATGAGATGCATTATCCCAAGGATACTGCCAAGGTCACTGTTGCTGCGGTAGCCGTGCTCGATGGTAATGATGGTTTCGTTGGTGGTCAACAGTGTCGTGCTCGGAAACTTCGGGAGAGACCGAGTCGCGCGCAGACGAGCCGGCGAATTCGAATCGATTTTAGGACAAGATCTATTTTCAGACATTCCTTGCAATGCGTCTCGGCAGATAGAGCCAATTTGGGAATAATCCGTAACAAAGAACAGTGTTACGGTCGCGGCCGGAGCTCATACAGCAATTCAACTATACGAGCCTAGAAAATGAGGCTCTAGGATGACGAGAATGAGGTGCGAATAGCGTTGGCGGATGCCTTGTCGTCCTGGTCTTAGGGTCTTTGGATTCCGTGTTTGGGCGCCCAGACCCCGCTCAGCTGTGAGAGGACGGTCGCACAAAATGACGGGAGGCGGACGCTGAATGGCTGAAAATAGATTTATCAATCACCGAATGAAGACTAAGCCGGAAACCTGCGATACAGACACGATACTGCGCTCAATCTCGGGGCCCATTTTCAACTTTGGAATCGCATTGTCGAGACCGAGATGTTCGCTGCCCGTGCCGTCCCTTCAACGCAAAACATTAGGCTATTCTGGACGGCTTGCTTGCATACAGGGTCCACGATTCTGTAAGCCCCGCTCCATTGGGTTGAAGCAATGGTGGGGGTGGAAAAGTGCTGTGACTGCTGTTCGGCACACATCACCGGCGGCAGTAATTGGGTCTAGCGGTGTAGTGTCTCAGAGCCCTATGTCGTGGCAGCTCTTAGCTCAAGCAGGCCGTCGACGACCCCTCCACGAGAAATCGCAAATGCGACTGGACATTGAGGGTACCCACGGCAGTCTCGTTGAGCAGATCCATACACGATTTGTATTGCAACGCGGCTGGGAGCTTCACACCTCTGGATGTACCTGAGAACCGTGTGCTTGGAGTTGATGATTGGACATGGAATGGTATTTGGGCCCTACTGCGGGCTAGTGCTGACCTGTCCAGGCGCAATGGGAGTGCGTTCGAGTCCACCTTGTCAATCAGATTGCCATGTCGCGTCCAGGGATGACTTCGAAGCTGGAACGCTATTACCGGTCATGGCGGTGTGGCTCCGGACATAGTAGTGACTGTACTCACAAGCTTTGCTATGTGGCTGTGGCGGCAGATGTCGCAACTTGGTTCTCGAAAGTTCTGGTAGTCCGGTGATGAGAAAGATATCGCGCACTGCAACTTGAGCTCAGGGCGGAGGAGCAACCCCGAGATGTTGATGATTTGCATTGGGTTTCGGCGGAAAGCAGAGGCGAACACATAGGAGGATAGGAGGGTTTAGACGAGCATTTGCTGTAGTCGAGGTCCAAACAAGAAGTGATCTGATATGGGACTCCGCTAGCACTTGAATGGAGACGAGACCTTGATCTTGGGGCAGTACCGGTATCATGGAATATCTAGGAATTACAATGACACTCCAAGCCGTATGTATCGAACGGCGACCACGAGCCTGACCACCAGCGAGGAGTAGTTTAGAGGGTAACATGCTTGCGAAGCTGCAGTCAGCACACTTGGCCTGCCGAGAGGTGGGAATGGGGAGCATTAGCGTTTCGCTGAGCTGGAGCCGTATGGTGGTTGTATGGAACTCCCGTGAGGATAGACCGACCGGTTCGCTAAGAGTCTGGCTGCTAGGAGAGCACGCTGTCAGAGAGGGCTGAAGCCAGCGTCGGCACCGTCGCAAGGTCCTGCTGCAGGACTCGAGGCCGTTGCCCATGAGTGAGATGAAGATGGCGTGCCGCGGTCTCTCCAGGGCTGATCCCGCTGATTGCAAGCGCCGTTTCACGCCCCAAGCCCAGTCTGCCGTCCATCTGCAGCGCCCCACGACGTGTGCTCAGGTGGAAGCCTGCAGTTCGACGAAACAGCAGTAATTTGCTCGGTGCGCCGCCGATGCACGCCAGCTGCAACGTACTAAGCAAGCCCTGTGCGTTGGAAGACCCGCTTGATGCCGTTCTCCCCTCAACGACGGCACACAAGCATCCTGCGCGGAGGGCGTTGGGACAGGGGTGGCATGAACAAGTCAGGATGCACGTCCGCCTCCATTCTCCGTTTGGGAATGGCCACAGCGGAGGGCAGTGAACGTGCACTGAGCTCCCTACCCAGCGAGCCGGTGGGATATAAGGCCCAGATCGCAGCCTGTCGCATCTGAACATAGCTGTGTCCGCCCCCAAGCCGAGCTCCCCTCACGCACACTGAGCTTCGTCTGCAACACTCGGGCACTGAGCTGTCTCTGTGTAACTCGTGGAGCACACGAGAAGCTGAAGCCTCCACGCACCTCGTACTCGCTCGCCAGAATGGACTACGCCTACTTCAGCGCCGCACCGCAGCCCTACTTCATGGGCATGCCGCCCAACGCCTATCCGCACACCGGAGTCGATCCAGAGACTATTCGCAGCATTGTACGTGCCGTCGTCGTGGTGTTGCAGCGACTATCATCTGCATGCCCCGCTCTTGTTGAATGAGCTTGACTAATCACCGCGCATTGTGCAGGAGCCTCTCGACGCCGCTTTCCTGCCCACTTCCTACGATGCATTCTCGTTCCAGCACGGCCTGCCGACGACACAGGGCTCGCCCGACCCGAACATAGCACAGACTCCCATGCCCGTCGGCAGCGTGGACAGCGGACTCGGCGACGTGGAGGACTCCCGGGCGAGCAGGACGCGCAGCTCGAGCGAAGAGAAGGAATCTGGTCTGACTCCAGCTCAGAGCAGGCGGAAGGCACAGAACCGAGCAGCGTAAGTAGCGCCTTCCCGGGCTTCCATCGTAGCTTCCCGTATTGACCTGTCGACAGTCAACGCGCCTTCCGCGAGCGCAAAGAGCGCCACGTGCGCGAGCTTGAGGCCAAGCTCACCGCCCTCGAGTCCAGCACGCACTCGCTCCAGTCGGACAACGAACGCCTCAAGCTTGCCCTGCAGCGCGCACGCACCGAGAACGAGATCCTCCGTGCGACCACAGGCAGCCATTCACCCACCTCGTCGCGGCCTGTCTCAGCAAGCTACCCCTCACCTGGTGCTCATCTTCCCGACGAAGAGATGAAAGACGACGACTACAACATCCAGTCACTTCCCAATGGCAGCGTGGTCAACAGTGCCGACAAGGAGCACGCCGCCTCTCGCCGGAAGAGCAAGGGGAAAGAGATCCCCGCCTCCCAGACATGGGACCTCATTCAGTCACATCCCCTCGTCAAGCAAGGCCTAGTCGACATCGCCGATGTGTGCGAGCGGCTCAAGGGCTCCGCCAAATGTGACGGGCACGGACCTGTCTTCGAAGAGAGCGCCGTCTGGCGGGCGGTAGAAGAAGCACGCAGGGGCGGGGGCGACGAGCTCATTTGATGCTTGGCACCTCAATTCTTCGCTAGATGGGACACGTGGGAGTTCCTAGATTTGATGTTTATACCCGTTCATGACCATACTTTGGACTCCAGATTTGGAGTGGGATGATTTTGATGACGGCGTTCACTGGGGGTTTCTGGCTACTCAGCATGGCTTTGCATGGGCGGAAATTTGGAAAAGAGAGGCGATACAAGGAAAAGTCGCCCATAGCGACAGCTTGATCACCGTTATTGCACCCCAAGAGGTGGTGCACCATGCTCTCGAGCTTCAAAACTGAAGCGGAGTGTAAGATTCTTAGAGAATCTCTTTCATACTAATACGAATCTCACACGATCTCTACCTTCAATGTCTCCTTGTCTGATGTGCCAGCTACCCGTTCTGCTGAACGACGAGAACTACGCCTTAGCAGCCTTACTAACTGACAGCTCACAGGCACATGCTAGGACCCCGCGCCAGCCTCGCTGACCCATCCGTCCAGTTCATCCCACACCCCACTCCATTTGAAGTCCGAAGCTCCCTTCTGCTTGTAAGTGACGATCGCGATCTAGTGAATACCGCCTCCGACATTTCGAACGCACGTCCATATAGGTCTCGAACTCGCTCCAATTGAATGCCATCTTTCCCGAATTGAGGACAGGGCCCCAACAATTCTCGATCCGCAGCCTGCACACTCTAAGCTTGGACCATACAGACGGTGCCTGAAAGCGTCCGCGACATGCCCTACGGCGTCCCATCGTCATCGCGCAGGAAATCCATTGGGCCTAGTGCCGTCGACATACACAGTACTCATGCTACGCAGGCATGCTAAGCAGCATAATGCGATGCAACCATTGCAAACCTGCTTCTGCGCTGGCAGTGCCGAGTCCCAAACTACGTCATTAGCTTTTACACGCTCGTTTCATTCCATCAATCGAGAGAGATATATGGCCAAGATACTCGTTTCTCGGAATGGAAGCATGGCCGTTGAGCTTGACTTCTCGGTCTTCGGACCGAGCACCCATGCACCTTGGCCCTTGGATTCAGACATCTCCGCGGTGTCTGTAGCCAGAGATCATATCTATAGGTAGCAAGACTACGAGGAATCTCGATAGATGGAGAGTGATAACCAAGAATGATGTGACCTGCAAGGCGGGTGCCGTTGGGAGGACGCTTGGAGCATAAGGTGGGGCGATACTGGAACGGCGGGACTCAATGTTAAGGCTCAGGGAGGTCCATAGCGGATTCTCCACTACGAAGCTTGGTGCCGGAGACTTTTGGCGAATGTCATATGGAAACGGGACCGAGCTTGAGGATGTTTGATACAATACTATTGTTAGATGGGACTTGCTTGCGTAGTTTACCTCAACATCAGTAGTTGCGTGGCAATAGTCTTGTGAAATTAGGAGACAGCTCCGTCGTCCAATTTGCGGCCGCGATTTGCATTTGTAGTGCTCATGAATTCACGTGACGAGCCGAACCAGACCAGGATTGAGAAGGTCCTCCCTCTTTTCGAGATGTCAAGGAAATTGACATTTCTTGAAATCTGGACTGGGCAGATGAAAACCCCGTGCGGGTTTGAACGTTGAAGACAAAGCGGCGCTTCGCAAGACACGAAGTTGAACCCAGGGCGGCCGACGGAACAGGAGAGCGGCAGTTACGATGTTAATCCCACACGTGGCTACACAGAGAGTCTGCCAGAGCAGTGCACGGGATTCCTCACCCGTGATAAAGATGATCCATATCTGCCAACAAGCAACACTGATATTTGGGCGAGCTAATTGAGCCCATCCGACCGGGCAAAGACGATAGACCGCGCCTCAATATTGATTTTTAGAGTGATTTGAGGGCGAAAAAGATTTTCCTATATCAGATTGGTGTGTACAGACTCTTGACACCTCGGAGTGCCTCCCTGTTAGGATCAACAACGGGTACTTTACGCAGTAAAGTAAGGATAGAAGCCAATCGCTGCTTATAATAGTTTAAAAGATACGCGTTTTGTGGCTTTACGCTAGCAAGGAGGCACTCCGAGATGTCCAGACTCTGTATGAGGTACCGTCCGATATGCTTCAAGGCATCAATGTTGGAAAGCAAATTTAACCGCGGAGGCTCTATCTAAATTTTGAACGCCCCTATGAGAAGTGTTCCGGAGAATTATACGGTCGAATCAAGCATAAAAGCGCCTGCATTGCCAGTATGGGCAGGTGATTACTTTGTTATCAAGAGGCTGCCGGCTGGCCAATGTGGTGTCCGCGGAACTTCTCCAGTCTCGCAGATGGCAGATTCCGAAGCAGATCTAGAGATGCTTTTAGAAACATATTGCGAGGCAGGCAAGGCTCAAGAATGTGATCAGTGTGACAGCCTCGTCGATCACGAGCTCAAGATCAGGCTTGTGGGAGGACGTTGCGGTTTGAGGTCAAGATAAGGATGGCCTGAATTACCGAAAGGAGCCGTTAATACACTCGGAACATCTGGTCTCTAATTGGATGACCGGCTTTAATACAGTCCTTGTCAGCCATCGCAGAACATTGCCTTACTTACGTCGTTAATCTGCATGTAGCATTCTCGTGAGCGGTCCATCGGCGCCGTCTTCGGCAAAGTGCGTAAACCTCGTGAGAGATTGTGCGGTCCCAGGCCGTCCATGGCAGCAACAGGTGACAAGGTTGCATCTTGTTTGTCCCGTCTTCGCCTTCGTCGCCCACACCGCTTCTGGTCGAATCAATCCATCAACCTCAACACGCGGGCGACCACTAGTGAGGTTGGGTTGGGGGCCCGGGCACATATGCAGGTTGGCGGGGATGGGCGACATGGGTAGGAAGCGGCCGAGGAGAGATCCCTGCTGCGCTATCGGTGAGGACGCTCCAACCGGGCCGTGTCAGCAGCCTTGTGGTGCATGTCAGCACAGCGAAATTTGTGTGAGGCGCGTTAGCTAAGCAGTCGTTGTTTCTTCCTGCATTTACTTAAGCCGTTGAAGGATCCGGCTGCCGCAAAGTCATCAGCAGGGCGGGGTAGTTTCCCCCTTCGAAGCTTTCCCGGCATCACAAGCTGCAGATTGGCCAGACGGCATTGAATCGTCCATTGAAACGCTACCGGAGTCGTCCACTGCTCCTCTGAGTGTTTCTTATAGCTGCCAACCTTCGGCCTCTCGGGTTCTCGTCCTGCTGATCCTCACTGGAGGATTTAAGGCTCCTAAAGTCGCCCGACAACGCCTGCAGCGACAAGCCGATGCTAGGCCGCTCTGAACCGCCTGTTATCTGCACACAAACATATCCACCATTGAGAAGACAATTGTTTCGACCGAAGGATCAAGGCTGAGACCTTCCAAGGTTGTCTCGTGTGCCTAGTTGCATATTCTCGTATGCTGAGATGGTGCTTTCTGTGCGTAGATGACTCTAGCCCTTTCAGTCCCAATCGCTATCCTCATCTGCAGCGCTCGCATGCCCTTGCCTTATCTTCTTAGTCTGGGATCCTGCGGTGTCGTTCCGCTTCAGGCGCTGGTCGCCTTGTCGAACTGCCCCAACGTCTAGCAAGACTTTCTCCACATCTGCGAACGCGAGCTAAGTCAGCATGGCAATCTAGCATTTCGATGAACGGTTGTCCAAGTGCTTCTCTGCGCAACCGAGCGAAATCTTCTCCTCTCTATAAATGCGAGCCGCGGACACCAAGGGAATGACGAGGGCCACGTTTAAGGCCTTCCATGCAGAGGTTGTAGCACTCACACACGCAGTCGGACATATGTCGGTAGAGACGAAATCACTTACCTGCTGCTGTCGTCTGTGTCCCTTGAAGATCACGCAACGTCACAAGCTGCCGCTTGATGTCGCCATCCTTGTACACGAGAACTGTCGGTGTGTTCTTCTCAGGGTAGCCCTCAATGCAAAGGTCCGCCCGAATCTGGCAGAATTTGACGTCACCGAAACGCTGTGCGAGCTCTCTCCACAATTCGATGAGTATGCGAGATTCGGCGTTAATGCCTTGTGATGATGTCAAAAGCACTAGCACATATGCCTTGCTCGAGGCTTCAGTGACATCTTTAGAATAGTCCGGCTTCTGAAGATGGTAGACTTGGTTGAACACTGAGGCAACCGTGATTGTGGAGAGCTCCTCGAAGCGTTTCTTCCTACAGGCAAGTCAGTCTAACTGCACTGTTCATAAAGGAGCCCATTCGCTGGGGGCTGATTCCGAAATACCGGTACTGCTGCAAGAACTCTTCATCTTCCTCATCCTCTAGCTCCGCCAGCTCATCCAAGTCCTTCCCTTCGAGCCGGTTCTCATGTGCTAATCTGCGGGCTTCCTCTAGGGCCTCCTCAATCATGGGCGTGGGCGACGGTGGCTTCTCGGGTATAATGCCATGTTTGCGGAGAATATCATTCCTTTGGAATTCGGATTAATGGCCGAAGCTGTTTACTACCAGATGCACTTACCATTCCGTGTCCGCGTTCGGATCGTCAACCGGAACATTAACCGGAACATCGGGCATCTCCATCTTTACACTCGACTCGCTTGCTTTTGACGCGGGGTGGCCTCACGATTCGTACCTCCGCCAGAATTGGATGCAGCAGGAGACAGGAAATATGCAGCAGGCCTGGCTGACAATGAGGGCGTAGAAAGACAGGTTTGTCCCAACAATGGTAGTGCGATAACGATCGTTGCACTTGATGGTCTGCAAATTAGTCGGGCAGTCTTCGCTCGTAGGTGTGTACTGAATGGCAGCCTGACATCGGCTGACGACGCTGTTGTGGCTAATTTTCGAACATTTCTGCGGCGCCAAGAGCTTAGGTACACGAGCGATTCATGTTCACCCCACCTGCCTAGTTGGGCCCCATACACCTGAATCAACCACCTGGTGGCGGTTATCGCAGCCGCTTCTCAGCTTCTGGAGAATGCAGTCTGCACTCAACTTCACCAATCGATGGATGCATTGATGTTGGAGGCGGCACCATGGTGCTAGGCCCTTCGCAGGGATCGTCCGATAACAGCATTTTCTGGTTCAGCATAGCGCACAAGCCTTCTTCAGAAGCTTGGCAAGGCTTGCAGGCATTATGCTTAAACGACCGCTGCAATGCCTAGGATTGATATAGTATGAAGATAGATGCATGTTACTAGTAAGAAATGTGGAGCGGCTGCGTAATGACTGGATGTAACAACTAAAGAACGAGTGTGTGTTTTTGCTTCAAGGCTACTCGCTTCCAAGGCGAGCACCATCCGAACGTATCAACAGGTACCTGACGTTGAAGACGCACAGTACATGCGTCTCAATACTGACATCTCAATCGTCCAAAGTTCTGGGCCTCTTCTACACCCCAGATCCTTCTCGCAGTAACAAGCGGATAGCGCCAACCCTAGAAGAACTTCCCGCCCTTCTTTGCATCGTACGATTGCTCGACAACGCGTTCGTTATCTTCGTAGGTGTCCGAGTACGCCTGTGGTATGGGTTTATCAAGGGCGTCGAAGCGATGACCCTTGATCCTGGAGTGCACATACAGGAAAGCAAGGCGAAGACCGCATGCTCCAAAGCCCCACAGCAAGCCACCAACAGGTGCTGCTACAAAGGCACCTACTTCCGGTCAGTATTTCAGCAGTTTCCAGTTTACGGGACACTTACCGAAAGCACTCCAGTCATTGGCGTACAGTCCGCTTTCAAGAAGTAGAAGATTTCCGGCAGCGTTGGCATCTCCATCGAAGTAGACCAAGCCGAACAAGAAAATGGTGAAGATTCCTCCGAGTCCACCAACGACGAAATCAAATCCACGCCACCAATAGAACTTATCTGAAAGCCCTAGTACCAAAACTGGAACAACTGCAGCGCTGACGAGATCGCTGATGAGGAAGATTTGTAGAACATCGGGACTCTTCAGGGCCACGACGACCACCGGGACGATGATCACGATGACGAAAGCCCGAATGATCCAGAGATTGAGCTTGTTGCGAAATAGATCGTTGCTTCCCGTACTGATCATGGCGCTCTGAAAGCTGTCGAATGCTGCCGTGGACAGAGACACCACCATGACGACAACGATACCCACAACCCATGCTGGGAGTTGTCCAAGCAAAAGGAAGAAGGCGAGGTATCCATTATCGGGATCTTGTAACGGAAGAGCACCTGACCAAACAGCGAGTAGTCCACTAACGCCAACGAGCGTTAGTATTACGGCAACAGCAGCGCTAGCAATCGATACTCCAATCCAGAGGTCTTTGTCTGTTCGAGAAGCAAAAGTCCGCATCCAGAATCCTGAGAGAAAAAAGTCGTTTGTAAGAATGGCCACAGGAAGGATGTAGATGAGCTGCCAGCCCAACAGGCTCGACTTCAATAATCCGGACTCAGCGATCAGACTGCGATCAATGTCTGTCTCAACACCGACTGTGATGACGCCGATTATGATGAGACCCACGACCATCGCTCCTTGGATGTTGTCTGTAATGAAAGACACTTTGAAGCCACCAATCGATGTGTAGATGGTCGTGACGGCGCATTCTACAATGACCGCCGGAAGTCCGTTCAACCCTGTCAAGGCGTTGATGATCTGCTGCAGAGCGGACAGCTCCGCGACCATGTACAGGAAGATAGTTATGAGGGTACACAGGCTGAGGAATAGCCCTCCAACCGGTCCATATCGTTGCCTCGTCCATTCGGTAAGGACGAAGCCCTCTGGACATTTCTTTCTGATGATCGGGCCAAGATAGCCGAAGACCAACAGAGGAAGTGCGGATGCAAGTGCATACACAACCAGGCCTTGAACGCCACAGATTGTGGCAATCTCAGGATATGCAAATAAGATCCCGGATCCAAGTGCTGTAGGTTAATAACCCTAGGTCAGCTACAATGCCAATAAAGGGGCGGTTTTGAGGGGGCTAAAAGCGGCAGCACGTTCCTCACGCAAGTATTATCTTGATCGAGTTCATACGGTACTTCTCAGCTTCATCTTTCCCGTTCGACATGCTTCACCATCAGGCATCCGCATGTCAAGACCGGTCCGACTCCGCGCCCGTAGTGTAGCCGCACAGAGAACTACTCCAAGGACAAATCCGCACATTAGACCCAAGTGGGACAATGATAGCGGACATGCCCAGAAGAATAGTCTCCGTGAGAGATCTCAAATACGAACCTGTAAGTCAAGCCAATGACTTTCACCCGCGTGTCACGTTGCTGATTCTGCATCCCTCCAAGAACCGAGTTGTCGGTTCGAAACTTGGACTGGGTACAAATGGTGGTACCGATGCTGCCGCTACCCTTCTCAAGATCTCAAGGTTGCACGAACGCACCTGACGCGATGAAGTTGAGGGCAAGCGGAATGCCTAGACACACGTTAGTACCAAGCTTTATATTGCGGCATCTTTTGCCCATTTCTGTAAGAGTTGCAGGGGTAGGCCGCATGCTCGACCGAGTCTCGACTCTTGTCGAACATGTGGCGCATATAGTTGTAATGTTACCTCTTTGCGTCCTATTGCTCGAGAGCCATTCAGTCTTCGTCTGATGCCTTAGTCGCCATGCGATATAGCATCCCGTGACACTATGCAGATCTCAGTCAGCCTTAGTCCTCCTGTCAACCCCTCCCGAACTCACAGGAACGCGCCATAGGTAAGGTAGATGATAGCGTTTGACGCCTGAGTCGATGGGACACCCATTATTGCCGGTCTCTGATAGTAGTCTTGGTAGGCTGGGACAGAACAATGGGCGGGATGCAGGTCTTTTAAGGTGGGCCGAACTGCTGGGCGGGACTTTTACTTTTTCTTTCCCCGCCTTACCCCTCGTGGCAGTTCGTCGCTTTTAGCGTTGACGGAGCACATCCCGAGCCTCACGACAAAATCTTAATCATCAAATTGGTCCCGCGTGCTTTTTGGACGTGGGTCATTATTTCACGCAATGCGATTCGAAGCCTTACAGTCCCCTCAACAGGCCTGCTGGGTATGAAGCGTTCGACGACAGGCATCCATGTCAGGGGAAGAGGAGCCATGTTGGACCTCTTAAGATTCTAGGGATGGCTATACGACTCACATGAAGAAACAGCAGGCTTCCACGTTGTACAACCTCTCTGGTGCTCGTACACAGATGGCACCCTCTTTCCACGATGAGCCATCGGAATGGTCAAGCTTTGCCTATCCTTCTCTTGCCAACAAAAAGCCTTCGGTCCAACGTTCCGAGCGAAGAGGTAGGCAACAGGTATCGGCCGAAGTCGTGTGAGGGAAGTCTTCAAGATCAGAAGCGCATCAGCATCCTATCTACATAGTTGGCTCCACATAGGTCCTCCGTGAAGGTGCTTGCCCGCTTCAAATGGCATAGGTGTAGCCTGATGAGAAGTTGTAGGCGCCTGTTTTGACATGCGCTTGGACCATTGCATAAATGCAAGACCATATGCTCAAGCCACCAAAAAGCGACCTTTAGAGATGAGACCAAATAAAAGAGTTGATACCTCGAAAGCTATGAACACATCATAATCTACCGACATAATCAAAGCAGTCTCGGGACAGACCCCTCAAATAGCACCTAGGTGCTCCTGAACGCAGCACTAATGCCTCCATCATCAGAAGAGTATAATCCAACACTAAGCTACTACTGCTGATATCCTCATCCAGTCATCGCTCGTAGGAACATGATGTCGTGTGATCATTTGCCGCTTGAGGAAAGGGAATCGAAGAGAGTCGAGGGAGGAAGAGGTCGCTAAAATCGAGGAAGAGAAACACATCTACCACGCATGACGGTCCCAATTCGGATCTGCGCAACGTCAGCCTTTCGTCCTGAACTGCCATGAGTCTCTCTTAACTCACCCTGCACGAAGGCCGCCAGCACTTTACTCCCCGTCTGCAACAACGGGTGTCCCACCACAATCTGCAAGAATCGCTGCAAACCCTCCCTCCTATGCTCAATCACATCGTCACTGAACCGATTCGTCAACACCTTGCCAGGCAGCGGCGGTATTGTGACCCTCGCGCTCTCGCGTTCCAAAATGTCGCGGAAGGCTTCGAATTCAGAGTAGCGCCGCCGAACGGAGGAGGATTTGAGTTTGAATGCGGGGATGTTGGTGCGCATTACAATCTCGTAGGTAGTGTACATGCCCCGGCCGACGCCATGGGTCATTGGATTGCGAACCTATCCGTACTATATGAGCTTCGGTATCCATAGTTCAGAGTTGAGCGCAAGCAGCGGGGATGGCAGGCGGGGTAGGCGGTACCTCTATTTCGAGGAAGTTCTCGGGCGGCCCGTAGAGCTCCTCAAAGGACTGTGTGCGAGCGTCGGGCAGGGACTGCATGTTTGGAACAGTGTGGAGGCAGCTTTGGTGGTTGACAGATGATGCGCGTCAATTAAGCGGTGGCATGGCGGGGCTAGAGCAGCTACTGCCCAGGCTGAGCCTGTGCTCGTGCATGTGCAGCGGCTCTGAGCTCACGCGAGTCAATCACTAGGGTTACGTAACCTCCATATATTCGCGCCCTTCACGCGTGCATGTTGAAGAATTTCTTCCACTTCAATTTCTAGGGGAATTTAGACTGTGTGCTCATGTGTTTCTCATCCCCTGGTTTCTCATCCTCTGGTTTCCGTGCCTCCCCAGAATGAGCTTTATCATCCCACAATCCTCCAGCTAGCACCAACCGAGCAGGTTGCCTTTCGCGTAAGGAGGTTTCCAAGGATATCGAAACCTACCATCAGGGCCACAACAGTTGGCCAAACCATACCCGTGATAGAGGTCCAGCTGACTTGCACGAGTTACCGTCAGTCAATACATTATCGTTGCATGAGAAAGCGATGACATGATGTCCTCACTACTCGGCCTTCTTCGCTAGCTCAGCCTGATTTCGTAGGTTGGGTGCTGTGGTCTGGTTCTTTTCCATGTCTGCAGCCCATAGCGCTGCTCCCACGGTGTTCGTGAAGGCGAAGAAGATACCTGCGACTGGTACAAGCTCGAGGAGGACTGCAGGAACACCGAAGCTATCCATTATTAGAAATGATACCCAGCACATACCATAACGGATACTCACCTCGTGTACGCGGCCTTTCGTTTGTCGGTAAAATCGTCTCTCTCCCTCTTGCTCATCTGCTTGAGTTGAAAGTAGCGCGCGTGGGCCGTTGGACCAAACCTGCGGCCTTGCAGAGCAATGAACAGCACCGTCCCAACTACTGGTATGAAATTCAAGGGCAGATACATGAAGTATCGGATGATGGCCTTCGGCGTAAAGCGTTCAAAGGGCTTGCGAGCTAGCTTGCCCAGTTTGCCGATGGGATCGCTACCAGACTTGACTTGTCGTTCTGTGGATACGAGGGAGTTGAGGTCGCGAGACAAGAGCGTACCATCGAAGGTATCGATGAGGGCATCGTCGATGAGGAAGTTCTTGCTGATAACCGAGAAGATGGTGGAGCTCTCGCTGAGTACTAGCAACACCGTCGTGAGGATAGAGAGAGGGCCGTTGAAGATGGTGAGGACGGCAGCTTGTGGGACGTAGGTGAAAACAAACATAAGAATGGTGACACCTAAGCCCAGCGAGAGGGTCGGGACAAGCTTGTCCGCCAGAGGCTTCCACAAGCTGCGGTGGGTGAAGAAGTAGGCGATGCCCTAGTACTGTCAGTTCACGATGCGGTACTGGGTGTAAGAAGACTCAGCTTGCCTTCAGAGGGTACAGGTATGTGCCAGAACGGACAGCATCCCTCGCCAGCACCCTGGCCTTCTCGAAATCTTCCTTTGCGACTTCCTTCACTTTCTCCGACATATTTGCGACAGAGTGAGTTAGAATATGGATATCTTAGGTGCTGTGTAGGGATTGACTCGCGGTGGTGCAGCTGGGTTCGCGTGTTTCCTTGCCCCGCGTGTTTTGAGCTACGTCACCGATGGTCACTCTTGGGATTGCGGCGCCAGGACTTCGGCTGTACAGCCGCAGCAATCCCATCCTTGTAGTGGCATTCTCCCCTGTTTCGCATTTCCTCATCGTGATGTCCCTCAGATTACTTGCAGGAAATCGGAATCGGAAATCCCTTCCACGCGTGACCCTGGGTCAACTTCTAACCCTGGCAGAGTTCCCTCTAACGTCACTGCTCACTAACCGCATTCTCGCCATCCCTTGGTACAAAGTACGCCAATTGTACGCGTGATTCAGAGGATCAATCTGGCTCCTCACGATCCCCTCATCCGAGAGCTGCAATAGCCAAGTTTTCCCTGTTTTACGAGCCACAGATGGCTTGACGGCCCACTCATTCGGGCCTCGTGGGTCGATCTTATGGCGTAAAGCCAACCGCAAACCACCAAACGGGACACCGTCTTCATATTTCTCCGCAGATGACGCAGAACCCGCTGTGGCCTGTCCGCATTAGGCCAGGTACTAGCCACATTCACGACTTCCTGTGGCGTTCCTTCATCATCTCACAAGGCTTGCGCAATTCGTGCTGAGAAGACAAAGAGAATGTCGAGCTTGGTACCAATTGAAGTTAGAGTGATCGAAATTGCGTGAGCTGCGGCACAGCTTATGACGACAATTCAATGTATGGCACTCTGTTGGCGGGGGCTAATGGCCGGACTGCCAGGGGTGAGCAAACAGCGCCTGGGCAGTATGGAAGTCGTACCAGAATGCGGCTTCCCGATCGTGTCTGAGCAGTGAAACTCACGCGCGAGCTTGTGACGTAGGGACAGGAAGGATCTTGGGCACAGCATAAAAGCTCAATTGACCGCGCTCCCAAGAACCTCTCCCACAACACAACAATCCCACTCCTGAAACTACTACAATCCCAAGCACCGACTCCTTTCGAACCTCCACACAAATACTCAATACCAACATCCACAACAATGGAGAAGATCAAGGCCAAGGTTGAGCAGGTGCTCCACAAGGACCACTCCAATACCGACACCACTCACACGGGCGCCACTGGCACCACACACGACACCACGCATACTGGCATTACAGCCGGTCAGACCACGGGTACCACTCACACGGGCACCTATGGATCAGATCCATCTGGACCTCACGAGTCTCGTCTCGGAAGTAAGTTTCATTCTAAGCCCATGACATTAATCGGGGAGCATCTTGAAGAGCTTCACGGCCACAACAATACTTAATAAGCAATTACTGACGGTCTAATTAGACAAGACGGACCCTCGCGTCGACTCTGACCGTGTTGGTGGTTATGGCAACACTGGCTCAACTGGTGGTGCTACACACACCGGCGGTTACGGCACTGGGCACTCCACTACGGGCACCTACAGCAGTGACCCATCTGGACCTCACGACTCCAAGTTGGCGAACAAGGTCGTAAGTAAAACATCTAGCTGAGCCTAGGGAACATGTTATTAACCAATGCATAGGATCCTCGCGTGAAGGATGATCAGTATGGCTCAACAGGCAACACTGCTTATGGCAACACTGGTCACTCAACGACTGGTCACTCTGCGCCTGGCCATTCTACGTCCACCACCGGTGGCTATGGCAACACCCACACTGGACAGACTGCCCCTGGCGGTCCTCACTCATCCGACTTCGCCAACAAGCTTGACCCGACCGTCAAGACAGGTCAGTCGACTACGGGCGGTTACGGCAACACCACTGGTCACTCCACGACTGGTGGCTATGGACACAGCGACCCCACCGGCCCGCATGACAGCCGTCTTGGTAACCAGGCAGACCCGCGTGTCGACTCTGACCGTGTAGGTGGATACGGCAACACGGGGGGAGCTCAGCATGCTGGCTACGGCACTGGTCACTCCAACACGGGTGCTTACGGCTCCGACCCTACCGGTCCTCACAACACACGCACAGCCAACATTCTCGATCCCCGTGTCGACTCCGACCAGTACGGCAGCGCTGGCAACACCGGCTACGGCAATACCGGTCACTCTACAACTGGCGGCTACGGTCAGTCCACAACCGGCCATTCCACGACTGGTGGCTACGGCCACTCAGACGCCACAGGCCCTCATGACTCCCGCCTCGGCAACAAGGCCGATCCTCGCGTCGACTCTGACCGCGTAGGCGGCTACGGCAACACTGGTGGCACACAGCACGCTGGGTACGGTCAGGGCAATACGCAGTCCGGCTACGGCCAAGGCAACACCCACTCCGCCGGTCTTGGTGGTGGTCCCGGTCCTGCCCCCAACACTGCTGGCCCTCACTCCAACAACCTCCTCAACAAGGTTGACCCGCGTGTGGACTCGGACTTGGACGGCAGCAACACCTACGGTGGCAACAAGACCCACGGTTAGATGTCTTGAGAGTTATCCGAAATGGTTGATGGTGGTGATGGAGAGGTGCAAAGCCGACCGTATAACAGTATGATTCCCCCGGCTTGACCTTTCTCGATGACGATAATGGATTTTTGTCTTGAGTGATGGGTTTCCCTCTCGATGATGACGGATGGGTTATGACATGCATGATTCATGGAAAGCATCTTTGTATTATAGATGGTAGCATTAGGAACCAATGAGACAATTATCCACTGCAACCTCGATATGCACAGAGCGAAAGTGACTAATCGCGTGCAAGTCTCGATACGTAACTTATTTCCAGAGTCCGAGCAAAAACTTACCCCGCAACTCCTACAATTATCGACTTGTCCTCGATCCTCTCGTTGAGCGAGCAAAGCCTGCCTATTATGTGTCTCCATTATCTAGATTTGCTTCCCCGAGCTTTCCTCTCATTTTTTTACACATGGAAATGGCCTCTTGATGAGGAACCCTAAGCTTAACTCATAACAAACGAACGAACAACCATGTTGACCAACGTATCTGGAACCGACCGTTCGTTATACATCGTGCGTGATAAAAGGTAGGTATAAAATAGCAGCCAGCCAGCCAGCCAGCGCCTCTGAAAGAGCATTTTGCTCACCAGGGCGAGGAACGCAAAACATAAAGTATAGTGGAGGAACACGTTAAGTTAGAAGACGAGGCCGGCGTAGATAAAATGCAGAGCAATTCCGGATGATGCTATGGTCGAGCACTGATTGATGCACATGTACGAAAAGGACAGGGGACTGGAACATGTTTGCAACAAGCAGCGTTGGAAGCATGCTTATCTATTGAAAGCAAGGAAGTAATAAACATGCTGTCTCCCGGACAAGAATACATCGAAGAAATATCTCCTTTCTATAACCTCTTACTCGCATCGTCCTCGAGAGCCTGCTGTGCACCGACCATCTCGTTCCTCTTCGAAGCTCGCTTCTTGAGCACGTTCTCAATAAATGCTTCGCCGGCCTTGTAACTCGATCGCACGAGGGGTCCGGAGGCGCAGTAGAGGAAGCCCATATCCAGCGCTCGCTGCCGCCACAGCTCGAACTGGTCAGGCGTGACGTACTCGTGCACCGCCATGTGGCGCTTCGTGGGCCTCATGTACTGCCCGAATGTCACCACGTCGACGTCGTGCTTCCGTAGCTCCTTCAGAGCGTGCAGGAGCTCGTCATCTTTCTCCCCGAGGCCGAGCATTATAGAGGTCTTCGTGATGAGATCTGGTTTGGCTTCCTTCGCGGCTTTCAGGACGGCGAGGGTTTGGCGGAAGTTGGCGCGGCGGTCGCGGACGTAGGGCGTAAGGCTTTCGACGGTCTCCAGGTTGTGCGCGAAGACGTCCAGGCCGCTGCGAGCGACATGCGTTACCATCTCCAGGTCTCCTCCATAGTCTCCCGTCAGTGCTTCTACGAGTGTTGTGGGCGTCTTCTGCTTGATCTTCCTGATAATCTCGGCGAAATGATGCGCGCCGCCATCAACGAGGTCGTCTCGGTCGACAGTCGTGATAACGACGTAGCCCAGCCCCCATCGCCGCAGCGCTTCGGCGGTGTTTTCTGGTTCGTGTGGATCGAGAGGCGGTGGGGTCTTCGAGGTCTTCACAGCACAGAACCGGCAGCCCCTTGTGCACGTATCGCCCATGGCCATGATTGTCGCGGTTGCTGCGCTCTTGCTGCTGCCGCCCCAGCAGTCGCCAATGTTCGGACACCGTGCCTCCTCACAGACTGTGGAGAGATTCAGGCCTCGCAGGTCTCTCTTTATCCGCTTGAAGTTCTCGTTCCCGGCTGGTAGTGGCGTCTTCAGCCATTCTGGAAGTCGTGTGATTGTCTTCTTCTTGCCTCCCGGCCCGGTGACGGTCGCGGTCTTGATCTCGTAGGCTTCGGCGGGCGAGAGAGGCGCATCCGGGGCGACGAAGTCGGTGAAGGAGGGACCGGCGTTGAGTTTATCGTGGAATCGCGTGGGGAGTCTTCTCTGTGGCTTCGATTCGGGGGTTATTGTATTCGGGGGAGAGTCTATCGTTGTGGCAAATGTCCGCGAGCGTTGGCAATGCTGTGACACGCCTCTCGAAAGGGAAGGTCGGACTGAGGAAGTCAGGAGACATCTTGTCCGGGGCATCGATGCTGCCATTTCGGAATGCTGAGAGCGGGCTGCGAGTGTCGTAGCAGTTCGTGGTGAGCAAGGAGGGCCCTCGATATCCCGCAACTGGCCGCGTTCGCTTTCCGGAGCTTAGTCACGCAATTTGTTCCAAGCCAAGGACTGTCCAAACAGGCCAAACACCACGCCCACAATTGCGCATCCCTGCATGCGCCGACGGGGGAGTAGCCACGACTCCAGTATCCCACCACCTCGAAAATACTTGGACTTCGCAGGCCGGCGCATCCTCGTACTCGGCTCCATACGCCTCTATCCTCACCATTGCCCGCCGCCACATCGCCGCTGCCTGAGGACCACAGAGGACACGTTTGGCGGAGTGAGACAGCAGAATTCCACGTCTGCGATTGAGGGCTCGCCGGTAGCCTCAAGCGCACGGCAACATGGACAAGAAGCATGAGGACGTTGCCATGGTGGCGCAGATAGACAAGACCTCCGTCTTCCAAGAAGGTAGTGCTGCCCGTAGTCGCCAATGTCAGAGCGGGGAGCTGCAAGCTGCAGGAGCTGGATTCGAGACTGAAGGCTGACTTTCTGGCACAGCGCGAGTGTTCAACCAGAGTCCCATCTCACCGCGGAAATGCAGAGTGGTATGTCACGCGATTGGAAATGGAGTGTGTGCGGACGCTGACTGGGATGCTAGATATTGACGAAGCTGGCGTTGCTGCTGTTCACGGGCGAGAGCTGGGGCAGACAAGAAGCTACAACACTCTTCTTCGGCAGTAAGCTCTCCATACACCCCTTCCCCAGGGCCCAACTAAACATGTCCAGTCTCGAAGCTGTTCCAGAACAAAGATGCCTCCCTCCGCCAGATGGTGTACCTGGTCATCAAGGAGCTCGCCGGCTCCGCAGACGACGTGATCATGGTCACCTCCTCCATAATGAAGGACACATCGGTCGGGAGCGATGTTGTATACCGCCCGAATGCGATCCGCGCCCTGTGCCGAGTCATTGACGCCTCCACCGTCCAGGCGATCGAACGTCTCGTCAAGACATGCATGGTCGACAAGAACCCCTCCGTTTCCTCCGCCGCTCTCGTATCCTCGTATCACCTCCTCCCGGTCGCAAAGGATGTTGTAAGGCGATGGCAGTCGGAAGCTACAGAAGCAGCGTCTGGCGGCAAGTCGGGCGGTGGTTTCTTGGGCGGGTTCGGAGGAAGCTCGCACAGCACGCTGCAGGCCAGCACCAACTACATGACGCAGTACCATGCAATTGGTCTGCTGTACCAGATGCGGTCGGGCGACAGGATGAGCCTGGTCAAGATGGTGCAGCAGTATTCGGCAGCTGGCGTTGTCAAGAGCCCCGCAGCCACGGTGCTGCTCGTCAGGCTGGCAGCTAAGCTCGCAGAGGAAGACCCGAACCTGCGCAAGCCCATGATGCAGCTCCTGGATGGCTGGCTGCGACACAAGTCCGAGATGGTCAACTTCGAAGCCGCAAAGGCCATCACCGACATGCGAAACGTCACAGAAGCCGAGCTGGTGCAAGCCGTGCATGTTCTGCAGCTCTTCCTCACATCGCCGCGCGCCGTCACAAAATTCGCAGCGCTCAGAATACTGTCGACCATTGCTTCTTTCAAGCCGGAAGCAGTCCGCACATGTAACCAAGACATCGAATCGCTCATCACCAACTCGAACCGCAGCATTGCTACCTTCGCCATCACTACGCTCCTCAAGACCGGCAACGAATCGTCCGTGGACAGGCTGATGAAGCAGATCTCTGGTTTCATGGCGGAGATCACCGACGAGTTCAAGGTGACCATTGTTGAGGCTGTCCGCACATTAGCTGTCAAGTTCCCCGCCAAGCAGTCTGGATTCCTTGCCTTCTTGAGCGGTATCTTGCGCGATGAGGGCGGCTACGACTTCAAGAAGGCGGTTGTTGAGGCCATAATGAACCTCATTCGATTTGTTCCTGATGCGAAGGAGGACGCTCTTGCGACTCTTTGCGAGTTCATTGAGGACTGTGAGTTCACCAAGCTTGCTGTCCGAATCCTCTTCTTGCTCGGTAAAGAAGGCCCGTCAACGCCGCATCCGACAAAGTACATTCGCTACATTTACAACCGCGTTGTCTTGGAGAACGCCATCGTTCGAGCCGCTGCAACTTCGGCTCTAGCCAAGTTCGGCATTGGACAGAAAGACCCCGAGATCAAGAAGTCTGTGCACGTACTCCTCACTCGGTGTCTTGATGATGTTGACGATGAGGTTCGGGACCGCGCTGCTTTGAGCTTGAGACTCATGGAACAGGACGATGACGTGGCGCTACCGTTCGTGCGCAATGACTCCATGTTCTCATTACCTGCCTTCGAACACCAGCTAGCCCTGTATGTCAGCTCCGACTCGCGGGATACTTTCGAGAAGGCTTTCGACATCTCAAAGATTCCAAAGGTCTCGCAAGAAGAGTCAGACGCCAGCGTGCTCAAGGAAATCACCGACCCTACACCTACCATCTCAGCACCAAAGTCCGGACCAAAGGCACCTACGAAACCTGGCGCGGACGTTGCCACTTCCGCTGCTGCCACAGCACAGAAGTATGCGGCCGAACTCCAGAAGATTCCAGAGATGGCCTCTTATGGCAGCGTGCTCAAGTCCAGCGCTGTCGTCGAGCTCACCGAATCCGAAACAGAATACGTCGTTACCGTCGTCAAGCACATCTTCAAAGACCACGTTGTTCTCCAATACGAGATCAAGAACACGCTCCCAGACACCGTGCTCATCGACGTACAAATGGTTGTCTCGCCCGAGGAAGACGGCGACGTACAGTTGGAGGAAGAATTCATCATCCCTGCGCCTAAGCTGGTAACGAACGAACCGGGCACCGTCTACGTCTCATTCAAGCGGTTGGAGACCGAGTCGCAGTTTATCGCCACGACCTTTACCAATGTGCTCAAGTTCACCACTAAGGAAATCGACCCAAGTACCGGTGAGCCAGAAGACGGTGAAGGTTACGAAGACGAATACCAGGTTGAAGATCTGGACCTCAACGGCGCGGATTATATTGTCCCTGCTTATGCAGGTTCTTTCGACAATGTCTGGGAACAGGCGAATGGCGATTCCGCGGTGGAGACGCTGCAACTGGGTAACATGAAGAGTATAGCTGGTAAGTCTACCATTCTTCTCCGTTCATTATGTCTCATTCACCATCAAATGCTAAAACATTATTAGATGCAACCGAACAACTCACAAAAGCCCTCTCCCTACAACCCCTCGAGGGCACAGACGTCCCTCTCAACCAAACAACTCATGCGCTCAAGCTTTACGGTAAGACTATCACAGGCGGAAAGGTGGCGGCTACCATCAGGATGGCTTTCAGGGCTAAGGATGGTGTCACGATGAAGATCGAGGCGCGAAGCGAGGAGGAGGGTCTTGCGGCGCTGGTGATTGCGAGTGTGGCGTAGTATGTTACATTTGGACCCGGATTGGGATTTGCTACTTTGACATGACCTGTGAGAGAACCGAGTGTTGAACGGAAGCGATGGTCATTGGAAGACTATTCCGTGGAGCCCATGGAAGGGCAAGACCAGATCGCGAGACTCAAAACGAATGCTACACTTCTGAATGTTCAAACCTCTTCCCATACACATAGACTTGGTATCATAATCGAATCTGTAGGCTCTCCGTGGACCAGCTTGACCTGACCTGGCTCGGGATCAATAGCTGACTTGCTGGGTAACTTTATGCCATTCCACGCCTGCCACATCAAAATCCAAGAACGCCCTTATAACCAGAGACTTGTTCCCATCCCATCCTAACCAATATCTAGTATCCCACTTTCCTTGCAGAAACAGCCCCTTAACTCCACAAACTCCAGAACAAAATTCCGCAAAATAAACCCTTCATACGCCCCCTCCTCCCTCCCTCCTCCTCAACCCCTTCCAAAAAACCCCAGGCTGGCCCCTCAATCAACTTCTTACTTACATACAAGACCCACAGCCACCCGCCACTCCCATCTTAAGCGCCGGTCTGCTGTCGCGTACTGTCGGTATTCTGCCCACCTTGCCATTACTACCACTGCCATTACTGCCGTTACTGCCGTTACTGCCGTCTGTGCCCCGTGGATGGCCGTTCGCGCTGTAGCGCGCTTGGTAGGAATCTGCGCTTGGCGGAGGGTTTGCGGGGCGGAAGTAACTGCTCTCGTATTAGTACGGGGGTTTGTAATTGTACGAGGGTTTGTAATTGTACGAGGGTTTGTAATTGTACGAGGGTTTGGGACTGTAACTGTAACTGTAACTGTAGTTGGGAATGGAAAGAAGGAGAGAAGAAGAGAGAGGGAGAGAGAGAAGGGGGAGAGAGACAGGTAGAGACAGGTAGAAAGGGAAAGGAAGTCAGGAAGCTGGGATGTAGAGGAGGGGTTTAGAGGAGAGGGGACATACGTATTAGTATTAGCCCCCGGCGCGCGAAACGCCGACGCGCGCGCAGCGTTCCAGGTATCCAAGCTGAAGAGCGTTGTGAAGTAGAGCGCGACGAAGGAGAAGAGCGTGGCGCCTGCCGTCTGCATTACAACAGACCTACGCTGCTGTGTTAAGTTTCCGGCTTCTCGCGAGCAGGAGGGAGAGGTTGGGGGGAAGCGTACTTGTCTGCGGCGGACATGGTTGCGCGGGTTTTTTTTCTGGATGGGTCGGGGGTATGTGGGAGGATGTGTGTGTGTGTGTGGATTGTGAGGTCGAGGTCGAGGTGAGGAGAGGCAGTGGTGGAGAGTTGAGGTGGTGTGGTGTGGTGTTGTTTGCTGTGCCTTGCTGTGCCTTGCTGAAGGATGCAGCGGCCTCGTGTCTCCAGTCGCGAGCAGGATCGGTTTCCGGTTTTGCGCTTGAGCTGTTCTCACCGCACGGACCTTTTACTAAGGAGGTCTCAGATCTCCTACTTGGTGCTGGTAGCTAGCTAGTAGTGTGTGTTAGAACTCGGCAAGAGTTCCTCGTTTAAAGTTCTCGAGCGTAACAGTAATAACACGCTTTTATCTTAACTATAGTTTAACTACTTAACATACTTAACTTTACGTAACTTTTTAAAGTTAAGCTAAAATTTAAGTATAACTTAATAGCCTACGTCTATTTAAGATAATAGATATTCCTTTATAATACTAAAACCTCCGCTAGAACGACGATTCAATTAACTAATTAAGTAAGAAAGAAAGTAATTAAAACGCCTAGACAAGAAGATGTCTGAACAACAGAACCCAAAGCGAATGCCCGTCCTCAGCGACGGCCCACTGCCCCCAGAACCTTACCTCTACTACGAGATAGCTTATGCACGTCCGCAGCGTCTTGCTGAAAGCCGGCAAGTGCCCTTTACATAATAAGAAAACCTCGCTAACGTAGAGTAAATAATAACTTTAATAAAGGGTTTTATAAGTAAGAGGGTAAGAGAATACTCTAGTTAATAAAGTAGCTTAAATAAAAAAAAGCTACTAAGAAGGAGCTAGTTAGGTAAGAATATCTATATAAGGCTTACTAAAATTTAAAGATACTCTATAAGTATATTATAGATACGCTAGATAAAGTTCTCTTAACTATAAATAAAAAGTATAAGTAGTATAGAGGAAAGTATTAATTATAAAATATACTAATAGGTTAATTAAACGCGCGGAGTAGAGTTGTAGGCTTAGTTATCTTACTTAATAATCAAATTTTAACTCGTCTGAGTCTCATTTGAGGGTAGCTAGCTAGTAGGCAGTTGCCGTAATCAACGAAACTCGATACCTAATCAATGCACCAATAGCGTCAACCTCAAAATCTTCTCTTCACAAGGAGAAAGAAATCCAACGCCGCTACCTCAAGGGTGTAGCTGGAGCGAGTTGGCTGTCCTCTCTACATACTACAAGCCGTTCCAGAGAGCAGGAGTGACCTGCAGCAAGATTTGCATATATCATGTCTCACAGCTATCCCAACTTAAGAAGAACTCGTCCAGTAGATCTTCGATTTCCCCAACAAGCCGTTTCCTGCTCTGTAGCACTTGTCGAAGAAGCTCATTCGATAAGTCGTGCGGGTACTTGTGTGCAATATTGTCAGAAACGAGGTGCAAGTGCCCGAAACTAGTATGCCCTTCTAACGACGCCTGCGCCATATGCCCTATCTCTGGATCCACCCAGTCAAAGGAACCTTTCTTGTCTTCAAGCCATGTCTTCGCGTTTCTTGGAGGACTGAAGGGAGAGTGTAGTTGACCCCAAGTTCGACCAGACTGGAGTCAAGTGTCGCGTCTACTAGTACGTTCGTCCAGGATACTGTCGACCCGTTGACCATGCTACAACTACCAGTAGCAAGAAGGGACCAATAAAAGCGACCTTGCAACCGTTTGGCATCGTCAGTGTTTGGTAAGCAAATTTTTCCTTGTTGTCTTCTTCCTGCCAGGCTCCAGAGGTGAAGCGGCTTAGCCCACCGACATAGCCAAGGACAGCAATGTCAATAACGCCCACATTCTTGAGGTTAGATTCTACAAGGGGTTCCATACACTGCAGTGACGTCGGCAAATAGTAGCTCACTATGGCCGGGGATCTCTGCTGGAGAGCAAGATATGTTGCCACAATGGCAGCATAGTGTTCCACATAGTCAAGGCAATGGAAACATTGGAGTTCCAGAACGTTCTGACCAGGATAAGACGTTGTGGGTCGCTGCCAATTGAAAGGCTTGTCAGATTTTTCGATTGACGACATGTGAGAAGCAAACACAAGTACATATATTCAAAGTGTGCAGTGCATGGGTGACGTACAATACAGAAGGGTATGCGAAATCGTTTCTCCCCTTTCTGATTTTGCAAACGAGAGAGGCTTGTCGTTTATTCCAAGATTCACACGCCTGTAAGCGCGAAAGAGGTTCGTCCTGAGTATTCCATGACTAGGCTGTGATATAAGCTGTTACATAACTGCGGTTCGTGAGATAACACAGCTACTCCCCGGCGAGGTTTTCATCATGTTAGGTTTAGTCACGAAGGTAGACACAATGTTCCCCACAGCTTTATGCCAATGAGAAGCGTACATGTGATAGCAATAAGGCTTTCATATACAGATAGGTTGGATAACGCCGGCAGCCACAA
Organism: Lophiotrema nucula; assembly: GCA_010015825.1. Taxonomy (NCBI): domain Eukaryota; kingdom Fungi; phylum Ascomycota; class Dothideomycetes; order Pleosporales; family Lophiotremataceae; genus Lophiotrema; species Lophiotrema nucula. The sequence continues at coordinate 52,814 of ML977341.1, forward strand.
TGTCCCCAACAGCTTTATGCCAATGAGAAGCGTACATGTGATAGCGATAAGGCTTTCATATACAAATAGGCGAGATGGCGCCCGCAGCCTTGTATCAGTTCCTTTTTTCCGACGGTAGTCCGTTCCACGGGCCGATCCATGGTATCGAACCATGGGTCGCGGCAGGAAGCCTATCGCTATGACGAATGTCGGGTAATCCCTACATTTTGTGAAATTACAATAAGGAAAACTCTGTCAGATGTAAATTGAAATCTGTAAGGCTAGGTCGGGGATGAGGCGCTCTGTATTATGAAAGTAGAGTAGTCTCATGTCCCGGATGTGATGGCATTACGTGCTGGGATCTAAGACCGCTCTCGTCCAAGTTCAAGAGGGAGTGACATAGCCTTGCAGCAGTCCTCGTTGTACAAGCCAACTCTTCAGACAAACGTTCGGCCATGATATACGCCACTATAACCTTCCACGGGCTCACTCATCTGATGGAAAACCTTCTGGGCGAGCTGTGCGTCTTTGATCAATCCCGTAAGCCATGAGAATTGACCACCTGAAGCATCGCGCCGATGGCGCCTTTGTATCCACTATCCATAACACCCGCGTGTATGAGCACTCCGGAGCGAAACAATGAGCTACGGACTAAGATCTGGCCCATGAGATCAAGAGGCATGCTGACAAGCTCATTGAATTCAACGAGGTAGAAACCGCAGGATACGTCGATGTACTCGCTAGGACAATTGTTATCTGTTTCGGGTGTTTGCTGGGTACTGTCGTCGATTAAGACTGACGGTTCAGCAGCGGCGCTACTCAACTTCTAATCTCTTTCGAATGGAATTTCAACCGTTTATGCAGTTCTTCGTTGTCCGTTGTCGAAACCGATAGTGCCGGGCGATGTCCATGTCATTGTACGCTTGAGTGTAAGGTCGATACCACATGGTTGATTTTGGTGCTCGGCTGAGAGCAATTGCGCGATGACCTTGCGTGACAGCGCGACACGCCCAGGCATAATCATCGTACTAATCATCAGCAATAATGCCTTGGACATGACGTAGGATAACACTATGGTAGAGAGTAGATGATCTGGCGCTCGACAACGGTTGAAGGGTAGTCTAGTGGACACGGGATGATGAAGTTGCGAAAGGCACGTGCACGGATCCGGGTGGTAAGTCATCTGATACCACACGTAAGTTCAAAAACGCATCGCCGCATACGCATCGAAAACACCAACCCGAGCCACACATCAAGTAAAATGCAACGTCCTACCTCCAACGAGGCGACACTTCAGACGCACGTGCATTTTCAACAAAGTCGAGCGGAGTTGCACTGCGAAACTCTTTATATTGCCAGGCCCAGCTTCCTCTCTACAGTTTGCATTATGGAGGATCTTTCCGCGGCAGCAAGCATTACTTCTCTCGGCAGATCGTTTATACCTTCCTCAATTTTAGACCCGTCAATCATGCATCAACCACATGTTCGGTTCCTGGTCGCTTGTCCACGAAGCGGTTCAACTCTTCTGATGAGGATCTTCGCTGAAGCACCCGGCTGCGCTGTCACAAGCCGACTATTACTCATGGGCAAGCACGGGAAGGGCAAAGGCTTCACCCCGGACTACACGATTTTAGAGAGCCCTCTCGCAGTCAGATCGTATCAGCAGGCCATTGAGGCGGGTTCGGAATTGCTTATCAATAAGGAGGAGCTAGGAGACGATCGCAACAAAGGAGAATGCACCTATGAGATTTTCTCAACCCTTTCCGATCGATCGGAGACAGCACACAAGATGGTAAAGCCAGTGTTCTTAATCCGAGATCCGATCCGTGTCTTCGACAGTAGGAAAAACGTTGGTTGGACAGATATAGATACCATTGTCGCCTGTTTCAACAATCTGTTTCGCATGCAGGGTGAAGGTCAAGAGGAGTCGTACTGGCTCATCTATGAGAAGCTCGTCCGATATAAGTGCGATGAAATCGAGCGAGTCTGCAAGCATTGGGGCATAGCATATGCTCCAGGCATGCTGGAATTTAGGAAAGGGTTCGGCTCTTTTACCTTCAACAGCGAACGTGAGCGGCGCATCTACCAAGAGAAGAAGCCTCTGGGACTATTCAACACTGTGGAAGCTCGACCGTTAAGGCCGACATACCCTCACATGGATTACTGTCGAACAACGAAAAGTATGAGATTGAGACAAAGCTTGGAACGATGTACTTGAGCTGTTGGGCACCCCAAGTCAAAGCAATGCGCGAAGTGGTCCATAAGAAGGAATGGTTCGGCTTCGATCTCGATGACACTCTCCACGAATTCCGGAAAAGCTCAAAGCTTGCCATTGATGAGACCCTCAAAGCCATATCCGAAAAATTGTAAAGCCCCAATCCAGGATATTCAACGAATCTACTCGAAAGTACTAGCGAATAAAACCTCTTCGGCTTTTATCGAAGGAAAGACTTCCCACGAATATCGGGAGGAGAGATTCCGCGCAGTACTTCAACATTTCAGTCGCGACGTCAGCGAAAAGGATATGGAAAGATTCTTAGCTACGTATGAAGAGACCCTCACGAAGGCTCTAGAGTTGAAATGTGGAGCTCTTGATCTCTTCGACACACTCAGGGCAATGGGTAAGAAAATTGCGGTAATCACTGAGGGACCACAAGATGCACAAGAGCGTACCATGCAGGCTCTTGGTATCGCTGACAAGGTTGAGTTCCTCGCGACCACCAATGCCTTTGGATTGTCATAGCGCCTGCACCGCTGCATTAGGTGGCAATAAAGTACTGTATATTTATCGAGGCGAAGAAGCGGTTCGGCCTGTCCCGAGCGCATAATTAAGAGTAGCCCCCTCGCCTCCACAATCTTGTTCTCTTCCTTTAGTAAGAACTTTAATATTAGCTCTACAGTGTCGTTCCTTGTCGTGTTAATGCCTAAACTAGTTTAAGACAATACCTACAATAAATACGTATTTAGATAGCTTTGATTACTTTAGAAGAGTAATTAAGCTTATAAGATCTTTAAAGTAATGGCGCTGATTAGGGTACTAAAGAGCTTCTAGCTTCTAGTATAGTATAACCTCGACTATTAAATCTATATAATACCTAAATTATACCCTCTCGGTAACTTGCAAGAAAATCGCGAAGGAACAGCCCATTGTATTATACAAGCAGCTAATTTAGGAATTGACGAGCGTGAAATCATGAACGTTAGATAGGTAAAGTTATATTGAGCTCGACCTAAAAGCAAGGCAATGCGACATATACAAGAACTATTTTTTTCGTCTTCCATCTTCTAAGAACTCTCTATCGTCCCCTTCACGTTCCTCAATTATGCTACATGGCACTTACGACGCGAGGAAGGCGGCAAACACAACGGCTACAGCGCTCACACCAACCTGAAACCTGCTCGCAGCACCCTCCAACGGAACCGGTGCATACGTTTCGTATGGAATGCTACCGGTAGCGGTACCCGACGGATATACGACGGTATTGCCAGCGCTATATGGAGCTGGCGATGGCTCGCCAGCAACAGGCACGAAGGGCGCTGGGGAAGGTGTACCAGCTGGATACGCCTCTGAAGCCGGGATTGGAACCTTGGTCAAGGTGACGTACTCATTGGAGTATACGGTGGAATACGACAGTAACGGAGGGTCGAAGCTGTTGAGGAGAATGTTCTGGCTGTGGGTCAGACAACTAGCAAATAGACAAAGGATGTTTGTAGACAGCAATCAATATAGAAGAATTATATATCGACCCTGCTCCATCAGTATCGTCGTTCAGATTGTTGACTTGCGGTAATGGAGCCGGCTCTTACTACCGTTGGTGTAGAGCTTGAGCTCTTTGTCAATTTTCGGGACATCGCCAACAGGTCTGGAGAGATAAACAACTGGGATAATATTGGGGACTACGATCGCAACAAGCATGTACGAAACTGGATAGCGGAGGGTCTCCGAAATCGCGATCTCAAAGCTTATGTCCAAGATGAACCGGTTGGCGGGAATTTCCCTGGATGGGGATTGGGACTTGACTTCTCAGTTACATTTGAGAAGAAAAAGGAGAAGGAAGTTGACATGGAGAAGTTTTGTATGCTAACCTACCTTACTCAAGTACGATTAATTCTGACGTTTCGCAGACGGTATCGAAATACGAAGCCCTATACTCCCGGTCTCAATATACCATACCGAGATTAGCAAATTCTACAACAGCCTTACTTCCATTTGCGACATCATGATCGACGCAGAATGCTCTACCCACGTTCATATCCGCAGAGGAAAAGAATGGTCACTTGATGAGCTTATCAGTATTTCACGGGGTATCATACGCGACGAGGACGAGGTATTCAAGCATTTTCCACCACAGCGACAAGCCAGTGATTATGCAAAGAGGAACCGTCAAAACTGTACCGAACCAAAGGAGGTTGAGGAGTTGCTTACAGAAATCAATAGGTGCAGTACAATGGCGGAGGGGCGTGCAAAACTTGCGCATCTTATTTCACCTTCTAAAGATTTTGCATGGAATCTCGACAATGCTAAGGATGCGGGAAAAGGATATGGTACGGTAGAATTTCGCCTTCCACCTGGAAGTTCGGATGCAGAAGGATGTACAAAGTGGGTCTCTTGTGTAATTAAATTTGTAGATCGGTGGACTAATCAGGTCTCAATGTAAGTTACCAGGCTGCTCCTGACTGCACCTGTGGTTGTATGTTTGTATATTCTAGATATCAGCGTGTAGAGATTGAGATTCAAATCATGATATTTAACAACAATCGAACCTTGCTCAGCAAGATTTCCTTTACCATTGATACTAGATAAGCTTGGTGCTAGGAAGCGCTAGTAGCTAAAGTAGGAAGACTGAGTCCTACTTCGTAGATTCTAACATGATTACTGAGCTGGCACCAATTCCTTCCTCTACAACATCCCAGAACACAACACGAAATCCTTTAAATTTCCATCCTTGTTGCGACATCGCCGGCAAGTATGCGAGGTCAAAAGCATTTTCGTTAAGGATGTTACAAAGCTGCTGGACTGGGCCACCGTACAGGCCAGTAAGTGTGAAACTGATGGCTTCGAGTTGATCCCCCTTATCACTTGCTACTTCGACGACGTCATACGCGACTTTCGGGTTCCGCTCAATAGCTTGTTCCATGACCTTCAACGCCAGCTCACTCTTTCTAAGCATTGGCATTTGGTCTTGTTCATGAACGAGAAGTTCAGCACCCTTTGTCCATCCCCTCCAACTCCGATATCTGCCGAATCCGATCTACATCAAATTAGAAAAGTAGAAAAGTATAAAAAAAATAATATATTATAGATCTTACATCTTCATCTGGGGGGTTAATTATTTGAGAAGTGTCTTTATCCATCGTCGATTCTAATAATAGTATCTAGTATGGTCAGCATCGCGCGGTATAGGGGCTTAGTAGAAGTAGATAGCCTACCTTGTGTTGAGAATTCTAGTCCAAGGCGTCAACCTTTGCTTGTTAACTTCGAAGACAGACGGCGATGGTAGCTTATATATCTGGGCTTCTTCGCCTTCTAACCGGAAGAACTCGAATTAACCCCTGTGCTGCAGTGACATGTGAAGACTATTCGTACCAACCCCACACAGCAACCACGCCGTATTTGCCACTGAAGAACAAACCACTAATAGCTTCACTACTGTTGTGGCGCTCAGCTAAACTACTATCAGTTGGCCAAGGAATGTGTCGTACAATCCAACTATGGTTCTATTTGGCTGATGACAGTTCAAAATAGTCTCGCCTCTCATTCTCGACAAGCAAATGACCGATCGACACCTCTAAAGATGGCTCTGCTGCGGGGGTAGGGCATGTGAGGACGCCACAGTTGAATGAACAGGGCCCCACCTGACTTGAGTCTGGATCGGCTGCCACGTTCCTGCTTGAATGGCCTATCTAGCTTGTCCGTCGGTGTCTCCAGTAAGTCTGCGCTCCGATATGCACAGCTTGGGCGACAAAAACGACTCCGATCAACTTGATCTAGTCCCATCGCTTCGTTGAGCACGCGTTATACCCGTAGAGATAGGCTTTGGTTTGAAGTATTTTGACGTCGCTTGAAGTTAGCTTAGGAATGACGATGCCAAGCCAATTGCGTTCGCTTTGCTAGAGTGGCTCCACCGCCCGGCGCACAGGCCTACCTGATGTAAGGGGCTACCTGGATGGCTTGATGCTTAACAATGAGTGAATTCGATAAGGTTTCATAAGGGCTCCAAAGCTATTGAGGTTGACCCATGGTACCGGACGACGCTTCTAGGAGACAAAGGAAGGTACTAAGGCTGCCTGGCTCTCAGGACAATGCTATCTATCAAGGGAACCAAGGGAGAGATGATGAGAGGAAGTTTCCTCTGGCGGAACAAAAGAAAATCTTGCGCGAGCCTCCGCGTTCCGACTGGAAGGTGGCGCGCTTATTGGTGGTGGCGGAGTTGACTTCATTTCCCGAATCTGGATGATTCTTCATTTGAAGCCGAAAGCAAGACCGTCGTGAGCCTCAGCGGGTGATCTAAATCCTGTGGACACCTGTCGGAATTTCCCTACATCAAGTGTCCACAACATGGTGACAAAGAGTGACCAGACATCCGCTTTGTGCGTCTGCTTATCATGCGCTCAGCCAAGAGTTCGAATACACCAAACTCGTAACAAATGTTACAGATCTTCCGGAACAGATATTCCCTTCAGTATCTGACACAGAGTTGATAGTATAGCGACGCCAGCTCTATGAACGCCTTGCGGTGCTTCTGGGAGGACTCCAGTTTTCAATACGCAAGCCAGATAGTCTTGCGGACCTTCGCGGCTCCAAATGAGCAGTCCAAAGAACCAAGTCGATGCCAGTATGGATCACGAACGCACAGCAACACAATAACTTCAATATCAAAATCGGTTCCGAACGCCGCGATACATCAATCATCTCCCATCGCATCTCACCCCAACCCTCACGCCGCCCTCCTCTCCCTCCCACTGACCAAGTACACATTAGCCCTATCCTCCAACAACGGATCACCACTAACATCCACCCCCTCCACCCTCGGAATCGGATCAAAAATATCACGTTTCTGCTGCTTCAAACTCTCCCCCTCGCCCAAACTCTTCTCAACTTTCACCGTTCCTAGCTCCACAATCTTCCTCTCCTCAGGCCAATGCACCGTCGCATCATCCGTCACATCGCCCTCGTCCGCAATCTGCGCCTGCAGCTTGAACTCAATCGGGGAGCCTGACCCAAGACGCTCGCTCAACTCATCGAACAAATACGTCTTGGATTGAGACGCTAGTTCCTCTTCGCTGAGGACCTGCACACCAGCAACTGGAACGACGCGGTTCCGGATATACGTCACCGTCCCATCGGCAGCGATGTACTTGAACGCATTCACGCCGAAGAACTTCTCGGTCGCGAAACTCACGGGACTGGGCTTCGGATCCTGCAAGAACGCTACCGTCTCCGGATGCTCGGCCAGAAACCCAGGCACATCCCCACCGGTGGTAGCGCGCTTCAAGAACTCGAGGAACTCGGCCCCTGTGCGTGTCGGGAAGAAGGCGGTGCTGTGCGCGATGATGTCGGTGTGTTGACGCCTGCCGTCTTTGTCAGGGAGGTGGAAGCGGATGGCGATACCGCGCGGGTTGGATTGCGGGTCTGTGTCCGGGATGTCGGGGAAGCCGGTTGAGGAGGAGAAGCGGACGGTTATTGGGACGGGGTTGTTGAAGTGGTAGGCTTTTGAGAGGGTGGAGGCGGAAGGGGTGGGGGTGAATGTGCCGGTGAGGAGGTGGCCATGGGCGTGGGCTGGATGGGAGTGTAAGTATTGAGGCTTCTGGAAGGAGGAGGAAGGGATGGACATGAGAGAGGAGCGAGGAGACCTACCTGGTCGAAAACCAGCATGTTTCCCTCCAGCGGCGACTTGCAAAGTGCTCACAAGGCCCTTCGCAGTATCAACAATCTCCGTGTTGTCTGAAAGAGGCATCTTCTCAACTATCCTTCTACGTCTTCTTCAAATCTAGATACCAGGATGTGAACTTCTTTCGCTCCAAGTGACAAGTAATACGTAACCTAGACGCTGCGAGATAGATAAGTACCAACCAAACCAAACCAAAGCACAACTCCAACCCACCAGCACCCACCACTCTATATACCCCATCCTTCCTCCTAATAACTAAACACATTGCACCATCCACGCCACCCTTCACATAATCAACAATCCCACCTACAGCTCCGTACCTAGCCCCCACCGGACCCTGAAACTCAAATACCAGCGCAAACAATGCCCCGCACCACACCCCCTCCATCCCAAAACAACACAAGCCCGCCGCGACCTTGCAGCCCACTACTACTAATCCGCACCATTTGATTGGCTGCATCGTTCCGGCTCAAAGGGTAGGAGTTAGTAATCCCGTGTCATGCCTGCGACGCAGATAGTACAGGTACGGAAGCGAGTATTCGTAATCATCTGGGAGTATTGTGTAAGAGTCGCGTTTTTCCATAGCTCTGCGATAGGCCTGCGGTTTATATGTATGCATTGGGAAGTTAGTCGAGAGAGTTGGGTTGCGCGAAGGGGCAAGGCTGAGTTGGGGAAATGGGATCGGAGAGCTGAAGATAAGATAAGGCTGTGAGGAGATACGAGTGTCGGCGATACTGGGATTGTCATGGGGAGGATTTGGAATGGCTAGGATTTGAGGTAGTAGATATTATACTGTAAATAGAAGCTCGTGTTAGAGATACATAGTAGGAGGAGGAAGCGTGTCGACTCGATGCCATGACGTCAGTTGTTATTGTCTGGTATTTGTATATTTGAATTTGCAATGCCGACTTTTGTATTTGTATTTCGAACGAGCTGAAAGAGTATCAAAACATGGCACCGTTGAACTCCATGCTATCAATGAGATGCAGCACGCCAAGTACAGAGGACGCCAAGCCAGGCCAAGACCTCCATGTTTTAAACACTCACTGCGCTCCTAACTGCCTCTGCGCGCCCACACCGGCGAAGGAAACCGGGAATCGAAGAAGAATGAGCTCCTAAGATCGATAATCGCTCTACCAGCCACACCGTCGCATCTTAGTGCGCCGAGTATCGCAATTCATAGAAAACAAAGAAGGAGGGTGGACAGAAAGAAGCCAGGGGACTGCCAAGCTCTAGAGGTTCAGCCAGATTTTGATGTCAGTGCGACCGCGGATCTGAAGGTCAGTAAGGCCCATATGTCCTATGCGACCAGTCAGCTGAGTGACCTGAGAAATCAGGCGCTTCCTGCCTCCAACCAAGGCACCAGCCAATGGGAACGGGAACCCCATGCTAGTAGGCTCCTTGAGGGACTTGATAGCCTCCCATCTGGGCTGGAAGTGGTTGCGCTTGGGCGGCTGCCATAGCGTTGTGTTGCTGCCTCGCTGGCAGATCGTTGAACCAGGGATGGTTGAGAGCTTGCGGGGCAGTTACTCGCATCTCGGGTCGCAGCTGGAGCATGCTGTTCAGGAGATTCAGACCGACCTGGTCCACCTGCGGCAGAATCAAACGGAGGTCCTGCGTTGCGTAGACCGGGAAGTTGCCCTTGTATTCAGGCAGCTGCGATATGCCGGGCCACGAACGTTCAGAAGGTGTGCCCATCAATCGGAAGATCTTCTGCAGCTGGTCTTCGTTTGTCGTGCCTGGGAACAGCGGCCGTCCCGTGTACATCTCTGCCATGATGCAGCCCGCCGACCAGATATCGATGCTCGTGTTATAAGTCCGACTCCCGAGTAAGACATCTGGAGCGCGGTACCACAGAGTGACGACCTCGTTGGAGAAGGTGTTGACTGGGATGCCAAAGGCGCGTGCAAGACCGAAATCTGCGAGCTTGAGCTGCCCCCGGTTGTTGATGAGCAGGTTCTGCGGCTTGAGATCGCGGTGCAGGACGCGGTTGTCGTGGCAGAAGGCAATGCCGCGCAGCAGCTGGTACATGAACGACTTGATGGTGGGCGGGTCGAGGGCGCCTCTGTCGCCGCGCGAGTCCATGTAGCGCTTCAGGTCCTTGTCCATGAACTCGAACACCAGCATGAGTTTGTTCTCGGTGTGGATGACGTCGTGCAGCAGGACGATGTTCTCGTGCTTCAGCTCCTTCATCAGGGAGATCTCGCGGATCGCGGTCGACGGCGTGCCCTCTTCCGAGTCGAGGTGGATCTCCTTCAGCGCGACGAGCTCGCCCGTCTGTCTGTTCCTGCCCTTGAACACCTGCGCGACGTTAGCACCTCCCAATACAAACGGGCGTATAGACGCGCACAGTAGCATATGTGCCCTCTCCCAGCTTCTCCAGCTGCTGGAACGAGCTGGGGTGTCTGCGGTTGTCCATGACCGGGATTGTCTGGCCTCCGCCGAGGTTTCTGACGCTGATGGACGAGTCGGTGCGGTTGGCGACCGAGAGTGTGCCGGCGTGCGTGGGCGGAAGCTTCCCGGGCGGCGGACGCGAGGTGAATTTGGGGTCCCAGAGGAGGGCAGAGGCAGTCGTGAGCTTGTTGGCGATCTCTAGCTGGGCAGCCGGCGGGGTGGGGGCGCGGGACGGCGGCGAGGGGCTTGGTTCTGCCGTTTTGTCGATCGAGCGAGAGGATGGGGGAGCTTGTCCCGGGGATGCGCACAGCTAAATAGCCAAATAGACGTGCAGTGAAGCGCAGGCAGAGCGAAGGAATGGTGCAGCTACACTGATCGCCTGGGTAGGGGGACGGATGTGTGAGTCTTCTGGCGGGGCGGCAAGGCACGGCGGCTGGGCTGGGCCGGGCTGGGCTGCCCGTTTGGCGCCTGACCTCGCGCTTCGAACGCTCCTGCCGGCCTACCAGTGACATTTCTATTTCTGGGTCTGGCCAGCTCACGCGCTTCGTCAACTAACCCCCACCACCGTCTGAACCCTTTGCAGAGAAGAGTCAACATTAGGAAAGGAGAAAGACCCCGATTTGGTTGAGCAAAACGACAGATTGAAGAAGCTCGAGGAGTTGCTGAACAAACGCCTCTAGGACGGGGAAGATAAACCACCTATGTTGACAGTCAAACCGATTGTGGCTCATGTAGACAGTGGAGAAGATCGCTTGGCTAAGCTCGAGAGGCTACTATTCGAACAGATGGAAGCCGATATTCGACGACAGGCAGAAAAAGAAGCAACATGGAGGGCAGAGAAGGCCGAAGCCAACGCCAAGCTTGCCGAAGATGCATTAGAAGCTCGAAAGTTGGCAGAGAAAGAAATCAAAGAAGCAAAGCAGCCAAGAAAGCTGCAGAAAAGGCCTTGAATTTCGCAGAGCAAGCTGCCAAGAGAGCTCGGGATCAAGCAGAAGCTAAAGCTATGGAGGAGAGACGAAGGTTCGACGCAGACTATGCTTTGAGAATCCAGGATTATGAAGCGAAATTGGCGATCTTTGCTGAAGCGCTGACGAGACCTGTCGAGCCTGTGAGCTACAGTTCTCCCAGTATGCCGCTGCGCACGACCAGCATCTCGCAGGGTGATCGTCGAATCGAGATATCCGAATTTGCTCGAGACAGGCTTGAGCTAATCGTAGGTACTGACTTATTGCCTTCCGGATATGAGCCTGAATTTGTTTCCGAAGGTCGACAGGCGCTCTTTCGTCAATCGCGCCTTGAACCGAATGCGTCGCGGCGACGAACGCTCTCGGCCTCAACTTCAGTGCTGAAGCTTCTAGCATCGCCCGTAGAGCCCAACTTAAGTGCGTCACAGTCTTTGCAGAAGTTTGTTTTGCTTTCTTCTCGACTCGACAGAGGCTCGACCAGTGTCACCGCCTTGCAGGCTTCGCTAGACGAATGCGGAGTAGCTACCGTGTTCAGCGACTCCAGTATCGATCACAACGCTTTGGCTAGACAAGGCCAGATCGGCGAAGGAAAAGTTGTTCGCAGCACGATTTTCTGGGAACCACCGTGGCTCTCGCTTGGTAGTGAGGTACTCAGTACGATGAGGCTGACAGGCTGGAGGCCTTTTTACTTGCGCAGAGCATCGCCATCTGCGGTGGAAAGAATCACATCCCAATCCCATCATGCCGGCTGAGCAAAGTTATGCACCATCTACGACCACAGAGCCAACGTCGCCTCGAACCGATGTGGGGAGTTCATCACATACAGAGGAGCGATCGGCAACGCCTACATCCATTGATCGCCCAAGCCGACACAAGATGCATTCTGAGAACGAACAGTTTGCTTTCGGTTGGGAGCCATTCGAAGATAACCAGAGTCGACACTCTGATTCGGAGGTGGTGAGTCCAGAAACGGCTCCTCCAGCAGGGAGCAGACTTCGATTGCGCTCTACAAAATCCAAACAGCATCGCGACTAAAACGAGCCAATCCTTTCCTGGATGGCCTGGTCTGCGAGGGGAAGAAGCGCGATAATCGCTGCACCATCAAGTATTGTCATTAAAGAAATACATTTGATATTTTGAAATTTCTGAGGCAGAGATGTTCCCTTTCATTTCCACTTATTCTGGAAACCTGCCATGTCAGGTGATTGCGCGTAACACTATACCGCGTCCGATCGAAGGCTGGACTTATCGCGATAGACGCAAATAAAGTCTAGAACCATCTACATGTATGATCTTCGAATCTTTGTGAAATTATGAGCCACTGATGACGGCAACCGGCGAACTTTAGAGGCGTCGCAAGGTACCGAAAGTCGCGCGGGAAGCCGCGGTGTTAGGCTGGCTCCGCGGCCTCAAGACAACTTCATTGGCTCACGATTTGGGAGGGCACAAATCACCTTTGCTCGGTCGCCTCCGTCTTATCAAATGTGGCCCTGTCCTTCGCAACATTTTCATCGAAGGACATATATAAGATTGTAAGATTGAGACCATGGAACAGCTCATTCAGACACCATCACAAAGGATTACCAACTTTCGTCGACACCAAACTCTTTCCTCAACCAAACATCATTCGCCATTTACACAATGCCTCACTCCACCGCAAGCAAGATCACTACTCATAAGATCCAAGCCCCCGAAGGCTTCACATACGACTTCGGTGCTGAGCTCAGAGGAGCCGATCTCGAGAACTTCACAGACGCTGATCGCGAAGTAATCAAGAAGGCGCTCTACGAGAACCAGGTCATCCTCTTCAAGAACCAACAGTCCCTCTCACCGAAGGCTCAATACGAAGTTACTCGCATCTTCGACCCGGCTGCCACCGGATACGGCCACGGCAAGACTCTCGATGCTAAGCGTTCAATCCTGCACCCAGACCTCAAGACCATCCCGCACCAGCCACAAGTCCAGGTCATCGGCAACGGCAAAGTCGCATCTTTCGAAGGCCTAGAGAACATCACCCTCAAGCACCCTCACCACAAGACTTTCCACAAGGAGCCCATCAGCGAGGAGGATGACCGCGAAAACACCCGCTTCTACCGCTGGCACATCGACGCCGCTCTCTACGACCTCGACCCGCCCAAGGCTACTTCTCTCCTCGCCGTCAAGGTCCCCAAGACCCAGTACCAGACGCTCCGCTATGATGACGGCACGGACGATGAAGTGAAAGTCCCACGCGGCAGCACCGCTTTCGTCAGCTCATACAAGATGTTCGATCTCCTCTCCGAGGAAGACAAGGAATTCGCCCGCACGACCAAGGTCCAATATGCTCCTCACCCCTACATCTGGATGTCCGGCGCGCGAAGCCGGTCTACTGGTCTCGGCATGGAGTCTGAGGGCCTGGAGCTCGACTACTCCCAGCTCCCGCCCATCGACGAATCCAAGATCAAGGTTCTGCCCATGTGCTGGAAGAACCCTGTTACAGGTCAACTAGCACTCCAAATCCACCCTAGCGCTGTGCAGAAGCTGATCAAGGCTGACGGTACTGTGATTGATGACTTGAAGGAGGTCCGCGAGATCTGTTACCGGCTGCAGAGGCCTGGCATTGCACCAGGGTTGGTGTATGCGATTGACTGGGAGGAGGGCGATTTTGCGATCTTCAACAACCATGGTGTTCTGCATACAGTTACTGGTTCGTTCCTGCCGGAGGAGGTGCGCATCTTCAGGCAGTGCAACATGGCTGCTAGCACTCCGGTGCTGGGTCCAGAAGCTTGAGTGAAATATTGCTTTGATGGGGTTTTTTTTTGAGCGAGCGAGGCGTTGGGATAGAACTAGATACCACTATCATTAGACATGGAGCATGGTCATACAAAGACTCTTAAACATGCTAAGATACACAAATTAAGTTATTACGATGATTATCCAGAAGGAAATCCGAGCTCTTTTACCCTTGTCCGTCCCGCTTTGATCAGCCTTCTCCTTGTAACCGGAGACTACTCTTCCTCCTCTTTCTTCCCCTGCACTCCACCAAAGATCCCACCAACCAGCCCTCCAACACCCTTCTGCACACCACCAAGCGTAGACCCCACACCACCAATAACATCCCCCTTCCCTAGCTTCCCAACCCCTTCACCCAAACCCCCCGTAAGTCCCCCCACAGCATCCCCAGCACCCTTACCCACCCCACCAACAACATCTCCAAGCGGCCCACCAACCGTGCTGCCCACCCCACCAACAGCGCCTCCAACAGTGTTCCCCAGCCCCTGGAACCAAGTCAGTACTTTTTCTTCGGCAGAGTGGGCAGCGGAAAGACATACCTTCCCGGTTCCAGCAACCGTGTTCCCAACCCCGCTGCTCAAGCCAGCAGCAGTACCTTTGATATCGCCCTTGCCTAGCGCGTTCGTGGTCTTGCTAGCCGTTCCTTGGACACCTTTGGTCGCTGCCCCGGCCGTGTAGTACAAGCCATCGACCGCCCCTGTAGCTGTCTTGCCCACGCCATCGGTGACGTGCTTGACGGGTTTACCGACGCCGGCAGGGAGCTGGTCGAGACCTTTGCCAGCGACGCCGGTTACGCCGTTGACGGTGGAATTGATGCCTGAGGTTGCAGTGTCGGTTACGGTGTTGACGCCGCCGGTTGTGAGGCCGACGGCTTTGTTTGTGCCGCCGACTACGGCGTTGGAGGCTTGACCGACATAGCCCGGTTTCTTTGCTGGCGTCTTTGTTGTTGTTGTTGTTGTCGCCGGTGTGGATGTTACTGGAGTGGTTTTCTTTGCTGCAGTTGGTGTGGCTTTTACTGGTGCTTTCTTCACGGGGGTTGCTCCGGTAGTAGCCTTAGGTGTCGTATCTGCTGTTGCTGATTTGGCAGTACTCGCTGCTGCTCCCGTTGCTTTGGGGGTTGTCGTGGGCAAGGGCTTCTTTGTGCCTATGGGGGTCCGGGCTGTCGTGCTCTTGGTCCCACTGATTGGAGCCTTGCCAGCTGCTACCGGGGTCTTCTTCACTGGCGTTGCGGAAGATGTGGCTGAAGTCGCTGGGGTCGCTGCCTTTGTGGATGCTGCAGGTAGTGGCTTCTTCGTTCCGATGGGCGTCCGAACTGGAGTGGCTTTCGCAGGTGTAGATGCGCTTCCAGTAGCCTTCGGCGTTGCACTGCTTACTTTGGCTGGGGTCTTCTTGACAGGTGCTTTGGCAGTTGCAGAAGGGGTTGCCGTCGTAGTAGATGGAGTCGCTTTCTTTGCTGCCGTAGCTGTCTTTGGGGCTGTTGATGTCGCTGCCTTTGTGGGAGTTTTCTTTGCTGGCTGTAACCCAGATGCAGTTTTCTGGAGGCCTGAAACGCTTGCTATAGATCTATCAGCCATGATATAGAGTAATTCGACCCGAAGACCGTGAATTGGAAAATATGGACTGAAGATGCCTACATTGTAGCGCAGCATTCTGCTCTTTGATCTGATCGAGGGCAGACATAGTTAATTTCACTTGAGAGTATCTGCAAAGATGAATCAAATCTAGGTTTGAAGGTCTTCAGATCCTCAACGTTTCAATATTCAAGGTAGATAAGCGATAGGATCGTCATCATGGGCGGGGCGATGGAGTTCGAGATCATATCAGACGAAACACGAATCAGTACGTCATACCGCATTTAGCGCCACCCAGTAGCAAGTTTCAGGCCGCTAGACAGCGGTTGCAGGGATCTATCATGCAACGGTTTGGCTGGACCCTGATGGCTCCTAGGGAGGGGTTGCGGGATTGCCTTGGGATCTTGAGGAACTAACCTACATTGAGTAAGCCCTGTGAAGAGTAGCTCATATCACGTGCACAAGAGGAGAACCTCAGCAGTTCGAGTGGCGTTGGATGGATCATCATATTTTCGACAATCAACATTAGCAGATCAACTTCTACCGGCCTTATTTTGCCATTAATGCATTTAATACGGCCAAAGCCTCTCGCTTATGCTCTGCTAGATCCTGCGATTAGATGAACTCCCATCTTCCTAGCAACGCTTCTCGAATCTTCTCAATATCCAAGCCAGTGTCGGGGCCCCGCCCAAACATGATCATGCCCGTTGCAGAGCTCGAGTGAACAATCCTCTGCGTCCACGGTCTCCGAATCTGATCGTATACCTAGAATGCAGCTTCAAGCTGGCTTGTGGTTTTGGTATGCCCAAGGAGTCTCAACAATCATGGCGTCTTCAATGGCCAGTTCAGCACAAAAGCCTTGCCATGGGGTCATGGAATGCGCTGCATCTCCCATGATGCAGACGCGACCTTTCGAGTAAGTAGGAGCATCAACTTCATGGTTAGGCCCCGCATAAGCTTTCAGATCGGATTTCTGAAGCATTGCCTAAGAAAATCAGCTTTAGTACGTATCGGCGTTTCGGTTCGTGGTGTCTTCTTTACCTCAACGATTCCCTTCCTGAGCGGCGTCTCTGTCCAAGTTGCTAACGCCTTCTCAAGTAACGATCGGTCCAACTCCTTCCTCCACTCGTCTGCTGCCCATTCGTCGGTTCCCTCCATCATATTCGCCAAAACACACTGGACCGTTTCACCACCGTCAAGCACATCGAGCATGAAAAACCCACCATCGCCGACCCACCCATATTGCGTATCTACCAGGAAGTATTGTTCTCCGAGCAGCTCTTTCGCTTTTTGCATCGACATCAAAGCTCGCCCGCTTTGCGGGCACAGCTGGGTGATCCTTTCCTAGGACATGGCCTCGCACATAGCCGCGTACGCCATCGGCACCGATAACAGCATCGGCATGGAATACGGTGCCGTCATCGAAGCGAATCGCGATCTGGTGGCCTAAAGCGGACTCTTCGTTGATCTGGATGACTCTCTTCTTCGTGTGCTTTGTCTCCTCGCCGGGAGGGCTGAGCAATTCGGTGAAGAGGGCGGCGCGGTGGACCACTTTGCCGCGCTGCTCGCCTGCGAGATCGGCGGCGGAGGCGGGGGATATTTTTGTAGAGAGAAGCTACGAGCTGAAGCAATAGCCTTGGGGCACAGCATGGAGAGGTTGTTGATGCAGGGATATATGGAGCCGGTGTGGTGGGGCGTCTGCATGCCGGTTGGCGGGCCTCCCCTCAATGGCGCCCTATCAAGGAAAAATAGCGCTAGCTTCGAAGGCCGTGAGTCGGATGAGAGCTTGACGGTTAGATGTATAGCTAGCTAAAGGTTGAAAATGTCATCGTTTGCGCCTGCGCTCGCAGAACAGGTAGTCTGCCGTTGTTCCTACGCCGCATGCCAGTAGGAGAGACTCCATGAGGGTCCAAAGAGGAGCAGTCCATGTGTAAAAGCGGCTGCACGGCGTTTCTGTAGATTGAGACTGAAGGACAGGAAAGGGGATAGGTTTCAGAGCTCAGGACTCGTATAAAGCAGTATATCTCATCTCCGGCATCGTCGCATCGATCAGAAATGTTGCTTGGCCGGAATAGGTTACCGATGTCGGACTCGAAGTGTCGATAGGCGCCGTCACTAGGCTCGAATTGCACTAGCATAGCCACACGTCACAGCTCAGCTCAGCTCAGCCTATAGGGGCTTACGTTGTGATCCATGGCATTGGCCAGTCACGTTATCCGACCCCGAGCTGTGGTTGCACTGAATCAAAAGCTGATTGCTAGGACAGTGGACAAGAATGTTGAGTAACCTTGATTATAGGTGACACGTCGTACAGCTGATTTGGGGCGAATGTGACGTAACAGTTCGCTCCTCCCCCCGCTGTGTCCAGAAGGCGCCAAAAGAGGCCTCGTTTCTGTGCCCCAAATCACCCCTGTTCACAGTCCTTTCCAACGCTTAACTTGTAGTAGACACGTGGATAAGGAGTCAAATGGCATGTCAGCTCACCATGCATCAGAGGTGCCGATTGGGATATCCCCATCCAATCGCCGTCTCGGTGTCACTACTCATTGTCGTACGGGGCTTCTGAGTCAAGCAGCTAGAGAGCAGGGGAGCTGCAACTCGCCTAACCTGGGCGAGTCCGGGGAAGGACTGAAGCCGATGCATGTAAGGTCGCAAGGAAAGGGAGCCGATCCTCGATAGACATGCTCGCTGTAGGGATAGACCGTCTCTTAGTCCTCCTTAATTGCCTTCCTACATGTCAACCACCTTCGACCTGCACACTGAAACCGTCAGCTCGAGCCCAGAATGACTGATGCGTGCAGACAGTGTCAAAGACGCAAAAAGAAGGTAAGTACACGACCTTTATACGAGATCCTTCTGAACATTATGAAGTGCGATCGAATTATGCCGCGATGTGGGTTATGTATGCGTACGAATCTCGATTGCGATATCTCCTCGAATCCTGCTCTCGATCATCCCCCCGTAGAAACGCTACACTTGAAAACGCATAGTGGACGACCGCCAGCATCGATTGATCAGCCCAATCGACTCGACGACTCTATCTACGATGACCAAAGCTACCTGCTTATGGCGAGCAAGGAAACCACGGACATCATCTTCCTCTACCTGAGGCTGGTCGGAAACGAGACCAATAAAGCTGTAGCAGGTTGGGTGAAAAAGATCTTTGTCGAAGGAAGTCGATACAAGAGGATTAAAACAGGAGCGCTCAGTGACCAGATTCACATGATAGAACGTCAATGGAACATACCACACCATGAGCCGAAGGCGTTCCGCAATCTGATTCTGGATAATCCTGACCGTCGGCAGACATGGCTCGAGCGAGTTCAACACTTCGTCTCTGAACTCAATATCAAGAATCAAGAACCAACGCTCCACAAAGTCAAGGACGTGCTCAGAGAATGGAACTATCAGCTTAGCCCTGTCGTCCAGCAACGCACCAAGATACTGCCAAACGAGACAAGAGACCTTATCTTCATCGAAGAACGCTCGAAACTCCATTCCAAGCGTATGACGTACTTTATCGATTGGGAAGCCATACAAACGCTTGCTATACTGGTATGGTATGGCTTGTGGCGACTTCCCGCGAACGAAGTCGCAGTCTGGGTGAATAGCACATTCAGCCCATGGAAGCTCCGCTCACTCAAGCGCATCGATAAATTAGGTTTAGATATCATTCGTCACTGGAGCACCGACGCCCTACGATTGGCCCCTCTCGGATCTGAAAAACACAGAGAATCCATACATACGCTCTATACAAATCTTCAGAGGGCGAGCGGAGATCACGGTACTGGCTTAGTCGAGAAGCTGGAATGCATCAAATCTGCGAGCGAGGACAAAGGCATGCAATGCCCTGGTTGGGATGAATGGTAAGATCTTTCTGCATAGCCGTTATATCTACCTCTAACTCTGCTAGTACCGTTGCAAGACCCTCCATTAATGCACAAGCAGCTCCTCCTTCCCTCACGCTGCACAGGCACGTTCGCTCGACGCTCGATTCCAGACAGGCTACCGCAATATGTGCTGAGCCGGAGTCGGTGGGGATAACGCCACGTGGAAAGGAAGGTGCGTTCTACGAGCCACATGAATTAGAACAGGAGGGTGTCGTTAGGACAGAGCAAGGGTTTTCAGGTTACGGTACTGTGCGGGACCGTGAAGGTTCTTCCACAAGCTTTGGTAGGAAGCGTAAGCATCTGCTAGGTGGTGGCGAAAGCAGCGAAGATGAACATTGCTTTGGACGCTCGGAAGAGCGACCCGACAACAAGACTGTTACCATTACTTCAACCCCTGATCTCATGAAAGCTTCAGTGAGCTATATCACACACTGAAGAGATTGGTAATGGTACGTATCCCACAGGACAGGCAATGGCCGACTTTGAAGTCCTCCTAGACGACTTCAGAGGTGAACATGAAGGATAGGGGAGGACATAGGGCAGAGTGGCGAAGAGGGAGGTAATCATACTCCACGGGCTTGGAGGTTGTTGTATTTCGCTACTAAACGTTCAATATTCAATAGGATTGATGTACAGATACCTATTGTTCGTGATCGCCGGCTTCTCGCCGGAGAAACTGCACCTGTTTGCAACGTGACTGGCAACCAACCCTCTCAAACACCATCTTCGCCCCTTACCGGCCTCGTAATTCCTTGAGCCCATGACAAGGTGCGGGTGTCTTGACAATGGTGGCTACCACAGTATCAGGGATGAGCGAGCCCACCGTCGCAAATTGGCTGCGTGAAGAAGTATTGCGCTCGAATTGAATCTGTATCACAAGATATCACGATGACTTGTGGTTGCGAGCGACGCATCACGAGGACCAAGTGGCTCAACTGCACTGCCACACCGAAACACGAAAAGGAAACAATCACGCTCATCACTTGTAATGAGAGCTAGCATACGGGGTACAAAGACGTATACACCGGCACCAGCTTGGTGAAAGTACCAGGGCACGTGTGTCCTAGGTGCTAGTCGAGCACTCAATCTGCTTTGGCGTTGACTGACTAAGCTGAAAATCTTGTATTTATGCTCGAGACGGCTTATGTTACTACCAGGCTCGAGGGGTACTTAAGGATGGTCGAATTGTCGACCGTCCCTATGAAGGCGCTACTCCCAGATGTAAGTACACGCTGGACCCCCTTTGGGCAGTAGTGGTGATACTCAACAACCTCATATTCTGACATGGC
Source organism: Lophiotrema nucula (assembly GCA_010015825.1). Taxonomy (NCBI): domain Eukaryota; kingdom Fungi; phylum Ascomycota; class Dothideomycetes; order Pleosporales; family Lophiotremataceae; genus Lophiotrema; species Lophiotrema nucula. Next base: position 73,566 of record ML977341.1, read on the forward strand.
GAGGGACGAAGTCTTTACGAGGAACTAACTATCGTTAGCGATTGATTCCACTACAACGGCGAATTGCCTAGATAGAGGAGAACCGGGGGTTGAGAGCGGATGCGCTGGCGACAACGCTGTCGGAGCGCACTCGCAGATGAAGTCACGGCTTAGAAGTGGCGGCCATCTTCGCTTTGATTCTTTACATTAATCTTTCAGCCCTCCATTGGTTCAAGGCACTTCCTGCCAAGGAATCGAATAGAAAGGCAACACGGTCAAATTGCCGACCGATTCCTCAACGTCGCGACGCTCTCATGCCTCTCGATCGTTGCAAAGTCCAAAGCTTTGTGCGGGTAGAGAAAGATGACACATGTATGGAACGGTTCCGATTCCATGGGCTTGGTGTCAATGCCGCTACGATGCGCATCATACCCGAAGCTGCTGCCTTCATCATGTTCTGACGAAAGAGCACACGAAGGAGTACTAATAGCGCGAGAAAGCTATTGTGCGAGGAAGAATGATGGGATCGCTTTGCTGTTCAATTCAGACGGGGAGCTCTACGCCCTTTTATATTCTTAAATTCGTAGCAACTGTCGCTACGTTGGAGGAACGGACCTGCGGACCTTGGGCCAATCCGAGGCTTAATTCGCAATTCCAGCGTCGAAGGCCCACAGACAAACCGATTATCGTTAGCCGCTGAGTCTGTATCTCTTTTCTGTCACGACGCTTCAGCTCAACCCAGCGCTATGTCGACTCGAGGAACCCTGTGACTCTCATGTCGAAGCGATGGTAGAGACCGGTCTGTAGCGATAGAAAAACGGGCGCGGAGGTTCCTGAGCTATACGGGTCTCGGTCGCATAGGAATGCCTCGGAAACCAAACAGGCTGAGTCTGCCCTGTTTAGGAAATGATAGAGTGACGCTATCGTGGAATTGACGGGTTCCTGGAAAATCATAGATTGAATCATGCGTATCTGCACCTGAGAGCGTGTTCCGATGCCAAAGCTGAGGTGCAGTGTCTAGAGGATTGGATTGAGAAGCCTGTCAAATCTTGAAGTGGTAGTTAATTGTCGTGTTAGCAATATGAATAGGTGAGCGAAGCTTGGCATGTTAGGTTGGTGTCCTGATGCCCATGCGTTTTGTTAATGACGCAATACTGACCTTTTTTCTTGACATGGTCTACGATTTGCATGACCGGATGCCGCTTAATTCAGATGCAGCATGCTGGGAGTTTCTCATATCCACATCACCTTATGGAAGAACGCAAACGATGGTAGCTATGCCGAAGAACGCTGGACTTCGACTCTGGTAACTTGAAAAGAAGACGTCAGCCGGAAGTCGGTAGAAGCTGCATACCCGAAGTCCTCGGGCTGCGGCAATTATACACTGAACAGGAACGCTTGTTAAACGTAGATGGCAAGCTCAGGCCTGTCAAGTTTCGCGCAGGACGGACCCACGTATCCACCTATCCTTAGGCGCAAAATGTTGCAGGTACAAGTATTTCGATACCTTTTAGTCTGGGATATCGTCTTTTATCCTGTCGTGGTGACCGGGAACTGGCTAGCGGTCGTTCGGGTCAAGAAAAGGCTAACGACATCGTGGATGAGCGATTTATGTAACGATGCAAGGGCTCCAGTTGCGGAAGCAATCAATAATGTGGACGGTCTGAAGAAGAGTTGTCGGGTTCGGCGTGCAGTGCACCGTTTACGCGCTGTAACATCCTCTGGAATTGGCCAACTTAAGCATTCCAAGCTTTCCTGCGACAAGCGATTGATCTTTCCAGCTACTAGAGAAGATGGTAACAGGTTTGTTAGTAATATGGAGAAATCATTCTTTCTCATTCGGGCAATGATGTGCGTTAACAAAAGATATTCCTAGATTGGAGGTAAAGATATCAGAAGCACTTCGAATCTCAGCTACTATGAAGAGAGAACGTTACTCGGCAATTTGAAGCGTTCCTACAAGGCTGAGCATTTGAAGGTCCGCCGGCAGCAAAGTCGCTGAATGGGAGCAGCGAATCGTTCGACCTGTTTGCGAAGTGGCCTGAGCGAACGACGACCGTTGATAATCCGACCTCGCAAAGAAAGCGTCTCGTGTTCGGTGTTTGCCAATGACTGTAGAGCTGAGATAGAGGTAGTAAAGTGGAGAGCAAGGTTTCCATGTTCGCGACCCAATCAATCACATGACAGTACCCCTCCAATGTTGGAACCTTGGAACTTCAACCTCACGACTACCACTATCCATTCCTCTTTCCAATCCTATATTCCACTTTTTTTTTGACACATATCCTGGGCCAAGCCCTCACAGAAGGACCGACTTGATGGAAATGCTCGGCGGGCGCTCAAACTGTTATCGAACCGCCACCACTTCATTTCCCATTCGCGAGAGATCGTCATTCTGTGAGCGCAGTTGCCTTGCGCCCTTTCAAGTTCCTGCATAAAGATACCGCCTGCGTTGGGGCTTCAGCGTTCGAGATGGCTGTGATAGCATTTACCTGGTTATGTTAGATCAACGCAGCGACTCTCTAGCAACCTCCATTGAGAAGGTTCTACAGAGCTGATGTTCACCAAGACGGCGCGAACCCAAAAGCCACGAGCGCTTCCGGTCACACGATGTTAAAGCCGAGCCTTCTTGCACCTCAGCCCAAGATGCAGCTGAAAGGAGTCTTCCGATGCCGCTCGTATTCAGGTTCAGCCCAGGCTCAGCTCGCGCTCGCTTCTCGACACCGCCAACGAAGCAGAATCCAGCATTTGCGCCCCAAACCCGCCTTGGCTCCGCATATGTATTTCCCAAGCATCAATACGGTATAGCCAAGCTCGTAAGGCTTGAAGCAAACCGCCGTCCCTGGCAGCTGCCCCTCCACGCTATTGGTCTAAGCCACAAGATTCTCAGCCACGGGGCCGACTGATTCGATGGATGGCAGCAGTGTCGCTTGTCCATGCCTATTGCCCGACTACGACGGGAGGGAGACCGACGATCCGTGGGTACATTCAGTAGCGCTAGTTCCGGTTTCAGCTAGCGGGGCCCTTTTGTCGCCTATCAAAACCGCCGCTGGCTTGATGCGAAATATGCGAGGCTTGAACCTGGACTTGTCGACTCATTTAGAAACTTTTGATCACACCGGCATGTGTGCGACAAGGCGGTTCTTTAAGAGGGGCAGGCCGCTGGATGTGTCTTTCTGAACCTTTTCCGCAGCCTGGTCATTGCTGTCTGCTTCGAGTTTTGCAGATCACTTCGAGTGTGCCATCGTTTTCTTGTCTCTTCCTTTCTTGACCCAGTGGCTTCATACATACATACAATACAAGTGAGATGGATACCGAAGCTGGCCGTCCTGCCAACGTGCTCCCAGTCCCTCGCTGGACCCTTCTGCTCCATGGCATCCAAATCATTCTCGCCATCATCATCCTAGGTCTTTCCGCTTATGGAGTTCGTTGGATTGCCTACAACGCTCTCATATATGCTCTCGTCGTCGTAAGTACCAGCCATCCCTCACACTCCTCTCAGCCTTGTCTAACTGATTTAGTGTATCTGCACTCTCGGCGTAGCCCTCTACATTATCGCCTCTTCGCTCTTTATCCACAAGCTCTACAACGGCTATGTCGTCTTCGCCTTCCACATCTGGATGATTATCTTCTGGCTAGTGGATCTTGGCCTCGTCGCGAACCTCGCCCGCATCTGGGGTACTTACGACGGCTATCTCGGCGGCTATTACTCCTATTACTCCTACTACTACGCAAAGCGTGATCTGCACCAATTCGCCAAGCGCGATGATACGACATACAAAGCATATTATGGTGCTCTTGCGGCAGGCGCCTTTTTCGCGGCCGTGCAGTTCGCCCTCTGGGTCGTTGGAGCTATCATCGTCGGGATCTATCTGAACAAGAACCGGAGTGTTCCCAATGCTACCCATGTTGCTCCCCCGGCCTATGCCAATAACGGCCAGACTATCCAGCCAGAGCCCAAGACGCAGCAGTACCAGCAGCAATCGTACTCGGTTGCGCAAACCCCACAGCCCCAGTACGCTCAGCCTGCGTATCCTCAACAGCCTCAGCAGTCATATGGTGGACAGCAGCCACATGCTCCCGGACCGTATCCCAATGATCCTGTGAACCGCGAGGCTACGGTGAGCCCGGTTAGTCAGGCGTATACGGGGCCTACGGGGACGACATCAGAGTTGGCGAGCCCGCAGCAGACTGGGGGGTATAATGCTAATGCGAATGAGCTGCCGGTTACCAAGCACAACTGAACTGCTCTTGGGTCTGGTGTGCTGTAAGATGCAAGCGAGAGAGTCGTGAGGATGGGACTTAATGTTTGAGATGGTGTTGAATGTAGGCGTTGGATACCCTGATCAAATACCAAATTGATTCATTCCATTGGATGCGTATCATCACGTGTCGCCCTGCACTTCTAACCTCCTTCTCCGTCAGCCTGATCCGATCCAAATCCGATATGTCGGACGTATACCTCGGCGGCACCTCTTCCCCATCCCCATCATCACTCACTCCACCCTCCTTCGCCTCTCTACTCCCACCATCCCTCTCTTCCACCATCCTCCCACATCCCAAAATATCCAAAAACCAGCAACTCCATAACCACCACCCCCGCGATCAACCCCTCAAACCTCGTCCCGAACCCCGGTTTCCTTAACGGAGAACTAATATACATCACATTGCCAACTACCTGGTTCGCAGCTTTCGACGCGCCTTCATTGATATACGCCGCCGCTGCCAGCGAGCACGCAAACGGAACGATCGTCACTAGCCCTTGATACCATTTCCTCAAGCACAACCACTGAACCTTCCTTCCCCTTCTCCTCCTCCTTCGTCTGCTTCTACACCTGTATCCTGCTCCACTGTCCCAAAGCGCCAACATCGGAACGTAAACCAACACAGCAACGAGCAAGAGCACAACAAGCGTCCTCGTAAAAACAAGCGTCATGCTCCTCACCTCCCGCGCCGTTTCCGTCGGTATACAATAACTACCCTCCCACCCTCCTATAAAGATAAATCCTTCGCCGCTTAACTTCAACTCGGTGTCCAGACAAAGCGCAAAACAACCGCAATGAAGCAATGACGCATCGGACGATAAGGCTGCGGTACTCAACGACGCCCGCTGGGCTGAGTTCATCGAGGCGACCCATAGTAACAGGGATAAAACTCCTCCACACATCCAAATACTTGATCGTCCACTTGTTCGGGCCCTCGAGGAAAATATTGTGCGGCAGGATATCGTTATTGCCAAAAGTAGGCACAACGGGGATCTTGAACTCGTTCGTCGGATCTTCATCGTCCTCATCGTCTCTCTTGCCGAACACGCTAGCGCTGAACCTGAAGGAAGTGGATTAAGTGAATCGCACACAAAGAGAGATGGTGCTCGTTCAGCGAGGCAAAATCCGCGATATAACAGGAAAATGGAGAACCAGAGGAAGGGGTAACGAGTGGCGTGCACCGGGCAACCGCTTGAACCTTACAATGTTGGGTGTTGCATTGCCGACGTGTTGGAATTACCTTGGCTGCGTGCTGCATCCTTGACCCTATATTACAGTGTAATCAGGTGTGCCAATAACAGTTGCAGATGCATAGCGGTCCCGAAAGTCAACTAGCGTGACGGCACGCCACTACAACAGCAACATATAATTACCGCAAGCTATGTAATATGTTCCACCACTCTTCCGCCATCCTCGTAGGACGCGCGCCCGTGTACGCGCCATAACTCTATAGCTACTTTTTCAGACTACCGAGGCTCGCCGAGTCTGCTACCTAACTAAAAGGAAGACACTTTGCAACGAGCAAGGCTAACAGGATAAGAAGGTGACCGTTACCGGTACTCTGGGCTTGAGACGCTTTTGTGACAACGTGGTGGCTACCAGTTATTTTTGTGGCAGCTAGCAACTACTAACAGACAATCACATACCTGCAAAATCATCAAACCACGCACCTCGTACCAGCGCGTCCTCTTGTAACCCTGAAAATCGCTTGACGTCAAAATGAGCACGGTTACGAAGAGAGTGGTGATTGTAGGTTTCTCATGCAGCTTTCACATATTCTATGCTCACACTTCTGCAGGTTGGTGGCTCTATCGCAGGACTTATGCATGGTGTCGTGTTGAAGTCGCTCGGATATGATGTCTGTATCGTCGAAGCTCGCCACCCAGACCAACTTAAAGCACAGGCTGCTGGCTTGAGTCTCGGACCTAGCGCCAAGAGTCTCATGGAAACCTTCCTTCCGGAACTCGACACTGAATCCTACTCCATGTCCACTGCGACTGCTCAATTCTTAGCTACTGATGGAACTATCATAAGCGAGAACAAAACTAGCATCCCGGTCGTGTGCTCAACGTGGGGTCTTGTGTTTGAGCATCTCAAAAATGAATTCCTAAAGCCAGTCTCTGGCAGCGGCGAGGTTCAATACCTGACGGGAAAGAGGGCCACCAGTGTGCAGGATTCCGATGATGTGGTCACAGTCAATCTCAGCGGCTTCGACGAGGATCTGGTTAAAACATTCTCCGCTCACCTGGTCATTATAGCTGATGGAGCATATTCGACCATCCGAAATCAGCTTACCCCAGGCGTGGAGCCAAAGTACGCTGGAATAATTGCTTGGAGGGGCAACGTTCCTGAATCTCGAGTCCCACCTGAGCTAAAGGCCGTGTTCGATGGCAAGCTACTTATGTTTAGGGCAGGCGGTAGTTATTTAATTGCGCAAGTCCACACCTCTCTCGTTCAATGGATGTTTGAAGTTAATAAATGCATAGATACCTAACACCAGGGCCTAATGGCAACGCAATGGGCGACCGCTTGCTAGACTGGGTCTGGTATGATAAATGCGACGTCGACAGCCAGGATTTCCAAGAAACCATGACTGACAAATCTGGTCGAAAACACCGTGTGACAGTCCCGAGAGGAGCTCTCAGTGAAGCCGTATGGGCAAAAAGAGTTGAACGTGCGCGCGCTGTATTGTCATCTCCGTGGTCAGAGATGGTAACTACATCCGAGTCACCATTAGTGACCGCAATCACAGGTTTCGAATCTGATAAGGCAGCATTCTTTGGTGGTAAACTTCTTCTTGCTGGGGATGCATTTATTCAGTTTCGACCTCATCTTGGCTCGAGCTGCAACCTTCCAGCTCTACAAGCACTAACGCTACTGAAGATACTCAACAAGGAGTTGTCGCTCATAGACTGGGAGGATCAAATGCTTTCTCATGGCAAAGAATTCGCTATGAGGAGCATTGCTGCTGGGCAATTCGGGATGACGGGCACGTACCCAGAAGGCTACGTGCCCCTGTATGCGATGAAAAAGGCCGACCAGACATCAGCATGAGCGATCCTGTTGATCTCGGGAAAAAGATCGCTAAAAAAAAACAAGGAACTCTTGATCGAAGGCTACGAGCACTGCTTCCAGGTCCATCTATCTTAGTTCCCTGGTTCATAACTCCATAGATAATAGGTAACCCTTGGTCGAATGTCTTTGCCACTTGTTACACGATGAATATCGAGATCAAACACCTCTAGGTTTGCATGCTTATGGAGTTAACGCCGCATTATCTGGTAAGTATAACTCTGAGGCGAACAGGACTTCAATGGACGAAAGGTCGTCATATCGCGACCAAAATTTCCTCATGTTCACGGCACGAGAAGGGACACTGATCAGAGGCTGGTGTGAAGGCCCACACACTTCGGATCCCGATAAACATAACATCAGTCGCACTGAGTGAAGAACGGCACAACAACTGAACATTATAGGGAAGGTGACACCATTCAACCATGTCACGGTGTTTCGATCGTTGCTCGATGAAGGGGTGGGGAATAAATCCATGAGGATTGCAAGGATAGCGTGCTGGGGATCATTGTTCTGGGCCGTGCCGCGCCGCCGTGGTGCATGAGAGTGTGCGCCGAGGCCCACAAAATCATCCTCGCCAACCCGACGCGCTGGTTTAGAGGCCAGAGCGTACTCTGACCATACCTATTGACGTCCATGCAGTTGCATGTGCGCCAAGAGGGACACACCAGGGAGGTGCAGATTTCCAACCGTGCTGTGCCGCAATGTAGCTACTGCAGCTGTGCCGCGAAGGATTTAGCCGAATACACATCGACCGAGAGTGCACATCTACACTATCCAAGCTTATCGTAAGCGAAATTATTCCGGAGAAGATGTCTCTATTCCGGCCAGATACAGGTAATTCATACCGATGTTTGCATGGACTCGATGGTCGCACCGGTGCTGATCTTCATACTACTGGGTCGAAGGTCATAGCATGGATTGTTCTGCGCTGAGCCTTACGAACGTTTGGGGCCTCTGACTCTAAACAACGGATTTTCGTTACAATCTGCCTTGATTTCCACGCCCCTATTGTGACTTTCTATTGCGTGACGTTATCTTATGAAGTTTAAGACCTGTCAACGACATCGTTCGATCGGGTTAGTATTGTTGGCATCTCAGCCTTTTTGACTATTTTTGCCAATACACATTCATGTAACTTTCTAATTGGCTTCGTGACCCTCAACATTAGCTTACGGGTTGCGGAGATTATTATGTTTGTTAACAGCTTCCCCTAGACCAGAGTATTATCGTTCCAGTCCACTGATTGTTAGCACGCAACATCTTTACCAGCACATCGAGAAGCCATTTGACAATGATACATTCAATCCAAGACAACGATCATGGGCCTCCTCATATTGGTGTTCGAAGATCGGAGCCTATTGCCATCATCAGGTTTGACTTCACCTTTCCTGGAGGTGCTTCCTCAGGGGAGCGTCTGTGGGATATGTTAGTAAATGGTCACGTGGACTCTCCAACCGTCCGACATGATAGAGTCAGTACTGAGTCTCATGACCTTGGCATTGGAGACTCATCCTTTGTGAGTGTTGAAGAGTTACTCTATATCGATTATTATGGAAGAACCTAATTGATCATGCTCAGACAGGCGCGCATTACATTGACGCAAACATAGATGAATTTGACGCCCCGTTCTTCTCTATGACGTCTTCCGAGGCCGCGAGTATGGATCCACAACAGCGGCTGTTGTTAGAGACTACCTTCAAAGCGATCGAAAATGGTACGGGGTCCAGCAAATTCAACTTTTCCCTGCTGATTTTACCGTAGCTGGACTCTCTTTACAATCAATCCGAGGCTCCGACACATCAGTACATGCTCCCTAACCACGTTCTCTCCACTTGCTGAGCCCTTCGTCGCCTGTGCAAGGAGCTATCGATCCCGCATACGACGATTAAGATGATGTGTAAGCCCCTACTACTCGTCAGCTTCAAGTTCGACCTGTCAGCTCTAGTACAGCTCACATGATCAAGAAGATAAGGGACCATTTGGCGGTCTCATAGTTGATTCGGGCCTCCGACTCCCCGTCCTTGTGCTTCGACTTGTCGCCGTGGAAACTCAGGAAGGCGCTCCCGAGAAAGAGTAGTATCCCCACAGCCTCCCAGGCCACCAGCGGCCACAATCGAAAGCGCCATATACCGTCGCCGGGCTTAGTGTACAGAGCCAGGATCTCAGCATTGTCGATGACAAGAGTCCAGAGAATTGCGAGATATATGAGTGCGTTGGAAGTATGGAAGGTGTAGAGGATGTAAATGCACGTGAGGAGGCAGCCATGGCAGGCGACGAGACTGACGAGGCGGAAGACAATTTGAAGCCAGGCGGAGACGTGCGGGAGGCGCTGCCGCGCCATTGGTGCGATCGTGTCACCGTGTTCTGGAATGTGAGTACGGGCGGTCGTAGAGGAGACGAGACATGAGCAGGTGAGGTTGTTTGCTTCAGGCAGGGGTGCAATCTCGGGAGAGGCGAGAGTGTTTGCAGCGCTCAGATTCTCTCACAAATTTGGAAGGTGCGAGTGACGTCTACTCAACATGATAGGTGGTACCAATTTAAAGATGCCCAGGGAAGTGGCGGCGGGGTGTTTGTTGACTGCTGGTGCACCGAGCTCCTGCCAAAGCTAGGGCACCGCTTAGTATTGTACAACGAGCGAAAGGGCGTCAAGCAAACATCTAGCAGATTGGAAACTTACATGCATAGGGCTTAATGTGGCTAGGAGTGCCTGCGGCTGTGCAGGTTCGTCGCCTCTAGCTTTGAACGTTCTTGTATGATTCCCTTGGACTGAATAATGTCTAGGGAGCGAGATAGACCTCGGGAGATCGTGCTAGGTAGGGAACGATGGCGACAAGGCAAGTGGAACGCTGAGAGGCCTTAAGATACGCTGGCAAGCGACAAGGTTTTGCTACAATGCGTATTCTCGAATGTCTAACCAAACGCCAATATAATGCTCACACCGTCTATTTGGGTATCTTCTGAATCCTGTCGATCAATCCATGTCTTCAAGGCTTGGACCTGTCGCCTCCTCGCTGACCATCACTCCTACCAAGCACTCGCCGAGCATGTTCTCCCAGTTGACCCATGGATGCGCCTCCATGAACAGCTTCTCTCCGTTCTTGCCTGCTGCTCGCCTGAGCTCACCTTCGCCACCGGGATGATACGGCAGGTATGGTGAAATATTGTACACCTTGCCTTGGTAGCTACTCCAGGCCGGCCTGCCCTTGCGGCCGTTCTTTTCCTTCAGCATGCTTGGAGTCACTCGTATCAGAGAGCCAACGCCAGACAAGTCCTTGTCCGACTTCTGTAGGTTCGCCCAGTCAAGCGGAGAATGGCCGGGGGAAAGCTGCACTTTCCCTCGAGCGTTCGGGGTCTTGAAGGCAGCCGTGGGTTGAAGGGCAAGACCGCCGTTCGCAGCAGGAGGGCCTCTATTCGGCAGCGGGCCGCGGTTGGGAAGAGGGCCTGTGGAGGGGACACGCATTGATGCTGATTGCGTAGGAAGGGCGCGCAGGTTCGAGGGGAGCGCTCGCGTCGGAGGAGGCATCAGAGAGCTGCTCGCCGGTCTCGCAGGGGGCGCCATGAGGGATGGCTTCGATAGAGACGAAGGCTGCGAATTCGACACTGCTGGCAGACTCGACGAAGGACCGGAGGCTCTCTGCGCCGAGTTCAGGGCGGGGAACGAAGGCGGTGGGAGATTGTCTTCGTCGTCGTCTGAATCGTCATCCGGGTCGAGTGCGAAGGTTGGTACGGCGTCTTCGCGTCCTGTCGAAATCGGGACAGCTTTGGGGGTTGTTTGAGGCGACGGCGAGGACTCGCTCTGTTCAGCATCTTTCGGTGACTGCGACGGGGTTTCCTGCTTCTTGTTCAACTCGTCATCTCGAGACTTTGCGCCGCCGGCAGGGTCTTCGGTGGCGTAGAACCTGGTGCTCCATGACGAGGGCGGATAGTGATAGAACAGTATCGACAGCGATATCGCAAGCAGCGAGACGCCAACGAGCATGTCTTGGTGCAGAAGCTGGGAGCAAGTCGGGCGCAACGCGCTCAGTGGAGTATGGCCTCGGCGTGCGGCGGCGATCGATAAGCACTTCCGGGCCAGATCGGCCAGGCCTGCAGGAGCACTTCGTGCATCACCAGACGTCTAGCACTAGCTCTCCGTACAAGGCTGAAAAGAGAAAAGAAGGGTACCTCGCGCTAGCTTTCACTATGACGCGGTCACGGCCGCGGAAATTCTCCTAGCCCTCGAGTCTGCATCGCGAGCCGAGGGCTGTACTTGTTCAGTTCTGTCCGGTCACTTGAACGAGCACTTCAGCCTCGAATTGACTCTGGCGCGTTCTACGCCTAGCATTTAAGGTCGTACGGGACCCACCACCCAGCCTCGACACTCCAGTCTCTGCCCCGCCAACCCTCTATCGTTAACTTCTGCTCGAACTGTGACCCACGGCATTGAGCTGCAAGATGGCTCAAGACGGGACTTCCGTGCTGCCCGAGGGCATCTTCTCGCTGCTCGACACGTAAGGCTTCCGTGTTCGACTCTCTAGCATGCGCTAACATTGACAGGGACCTCTACAAGCTGACGATGCAATGCGTTATCCTCAAGTTCTTCCCCGACGTGCCCGTTACATACAGCTTCACCAACCGGACTCCAGACAAAAAGCTCAGCCGCGCGGCCTTCCGCTGGCTTGAAGCTCAGGTGGAGAGTGGGTACAAACGAAGCTTCATCTAGACGTGTTTGCTAACAGCTGCCAGAACTGGAGAACGTCTCACTCTCCGCCGACGAGCTCAAATTCCTCGAGAACACCTGCGCCTACCTTAGCCCCCAGTACCTCTCCTTCCTCTCCAAGTTTCGACTACAGCCTTCCAAGCAGTTGAAGCTGGTCTTCTCGCCCATAGAAGACTCTGGCCGAGATAGCGATCTCGGCGACTTTGCGATACATACGGAGGGCCTCTGGCTTGATACTATTCTGTACGAGATCCCGTTGCTTGCGCTGGTGAGCGAGGCATACTTCAAGTTCATTGATAAGGATTGGACCTACGAGGGTCAGGTGGACCAGGCATACCAGAAGGGCGTGAAGCTGCTCGAATCAGGCTGCATCTTCTCCGAGTTTGGCACACGCAGGCGTCGCGACTACCACACACAAGATCTAGTGCTCCAGGGCCTGCGTCGGGCGCAGGATGAAGCGACCAAGAATGGATGGAAGGGCAAACTCTCAGGAACAAGCAACGTTCACTTCGCTATGAAGCACGGCCTACTGCCGGTTGGCACTGTTGCGCATGAATGGTTCATGGGCGTTGCTGCGATTACGGACGACTACGAGAATGCGAACGAGACTGCTCTGCGATACTGGACAGCAACCTTCGGAGAAGGCGTGCTTGGAATCGCGCTCACAGATACATTCGGAACCCCCGCATTTCTCAAAGCTTTCCAGGCGGCAATCCCAGACTTCACAGCAGCAGCACCGGGCCCAGAATTAACCCAGGCTTCATCAGAGGGCACAACAACACCTGGCGTCCAATCTCTTGCTACAACAGAGCCCCCGATCGCAGCGCCAATACCCGTCGATGGAACAAAGACGACGACGACGTATGCAAATGTCTTTACGGGAGTGCGCCAGGATTCAGGCGATCCTCTCGAGTTCATCAAGACGATGCGCGATTTCTACGATCAGGAGGGCATCACGGAGAGGAAGACACTCGTGTTCTCGGACTCTCTGAACATCGACCTCTGCTTGCAGTACAAGGAGGCAGCGGAGAAGGAGGGCTTCCAGCCTACATTTGGCGTGGGCACTTTCCTGACTAGTCAGTACCCCGCAAAAAGACCGTATGTACCTAGCTAACAAGTCGCAGATGATTTCGTGCAGCAGTCGACAGGCAAAAAGTCAGTGCCACTCAACATAGTAATCAAGATCGCGTCAGCCTCAGGCCGTCACGCAGTCAAGATCAGCGACAACATCGGCAAGAATACGGGCGACCGAGCGACAGTCGAAGACGTGAAGCAACGCTTGGGATATAGAGAGAAGACTTGGGCTGGCGGCGACGAGAAGACGCGGTGGGGTACAGCGGACGCTCTAGAACCACGCGCGTCGTAGCGGTCTGTAGACGGCATACGGAGGATAGAGGCGAGCTGGAGGGTAGATATGCGAGTTGCATAGACTTGCCGAATAGACAGACAGGTGTGGACGGAAGCGGGAGATGGATGTTTGAATACCCAAGCACGCACTACGAGGCGTGCCACGGCTCGCAGAGCTGAATGACGAGGCTGCGCTGACTTGAGCGGCGTACGACTTACGAAGCTGTTGCGGCGGTGCACCGTGTGTGATGGATGATTGCGTGATGTTGACTGTGGCGGATGCGTTCCGTTGCGGCGATTATTGAAACAATCGAGGCAAATTCGCGAGCGTGTCTCCCAAGATACGTATTATGTCGCGGCTTTGCAAGCAGTTCATTCGAAAGGCGGTTCTGTGTGCCAGAAATAACACATGCATGCACTCAGCGAAGCTAAGTGGATGCCCGCGGCGCTAAGCATCGTAGCTCGCCGCTTTCTGGGGCTAGAGCGTCAGGGTCGCAGTTTCCTGCAGCGACGGGGCAGTGAGCTGAGGTGAACAGAAGTCAGAAGTCCATATCTGACCTCGTCGCCGCACTTGAGGACTGCATTGAAATCTACACGCTCGTGCGCGTTTCCGATTCCTCTCTTCGAGAATAACCTCGCGGCAATCCGTGCCCCGTGCCTCCTTCCGCGCTGCAGATACGCGCCCGCTGTCTCAGGAGTAACCCAGAGCTTGGACGCCACACGAATTCGGTTTCAGTATGAGTGTGAGTGGCCCTTCCTTTGTCACCGACCTTAACGTCGCCTTTCCACACTCAACTCCATACTCCAACTTCACGTCGCTTACGTGCCCTTGCTAACGTTCGCCATGGCCCAACAGTACGGCGGATACAACCAGATCGGCTACGGCAACAACCCGTACGACCAGCGCGACGAGGGCCCAGCTGGCGGGCGATATAACAACTTCGCCCAGGGCAGATATGACGATGCTGGTGCGTGCCCCATACCCTCCTCGCGTGGTATACATCTAATGGAGTAAAGCCGGCCGCGATGTCGAGATGCAGCCTTACGGTGGACCGCCCGCCGGCGCAAACCCCAATGCCATCCTCGACGAGTGTCGCGAGGTCGACCGCGCGCTGGACCAGATCAACTCGCAGCTTGACAACCTAGAGCGCACATTCAAGCAGGTGCTGGCCCGCCCCGACATGGGCGCTGGCGAAATCTCGAACCTGTCCTCCCAGATCATGACTGGCTACCGCGGCCTCGTCCAACGCGTCAAGAACATCAAGTCGAAACCCGAGTCAGGGAGCCCCCGAAACGCACCGCAAGTCGGCAAGGTGGATCGCAGGCTGAAGCAGACCATCAACCGCTACCAGAGTCTCGAGGCAGACTTCCGAAGGGACTCGCGACAAGCTGCGGAGCGCCAGTACCGCATTGTCCGGCCCGATGCTTCTGAAGAAGAAGTCGAGGCTGCGGTGGAGGACCCTTCCCAGCCCATTTTCCAGCAAGCTGTAAGAAATGTCTTCTAAATGTACGTAACCTCTGCTAACCAGCGTGTAGCTCCTCAGCTCCGACCGCCGTGGCCAAGCCCAATCGACACTCAGGAACGTCCGAGAACGACACGAGGCCATCCAGAAGATCGAGCAACAGATGGTGGAATTGGCACAGCTGTTCACAGACCTCGACCAGATCGTCATGCAGCAAGAGCCCCTCGTTGAGAACATCGAGCAGAAGGGAGAGGAAATCCACGAGAACGTCGTCCAGGCGAACACTGAGATTGGGGGCGCCATTACGAAGGCACGAAGCCGTAACAGGAAGAAGTGGTGGTGCCTGCTCATCTGCAGTAAGTTGCATCGACGTTTGAGCCAAATCAACCGCCAGAAATTGACGAGTTCTAGTTCTCATCATCATCGTTATCGCCGTCGTCGTCGCCGTCGTTGTCGTCGTCAACCGTGGTGGGAAATAAGCATCTCGCCGGACTTTCACAAATTCCACATACAAGCGTTGGGTATACGAAAGAAAAGTTCTGGATCAGTAAAAGCCTGCGCACCCACAAACCGCCATCGACATCCTTCCATCTGCATCTTCAGCATCTCTCACAAACCATGTCTCGCTCGATATCCACCATTCGACCTCTATAACTTTAGTATCATTGAAGGCGGGCTCCGGTATCTTTGTATAATCACCCGGTGGATCTGTAGCGCTATCATCATCTTCTTGCTTTTCCTCCTGTCACTCTAAGTGGAAAATTGCTGTTCGACTCATACTCGCCGTGGCGAAATATTCTGTACTTCGTGGCGTTGGAGCCATTGAGGAATGCGCTCACTGGCTGAATTGCATTTTTGGGTTTCTCGAGCCATTTGTAGGCCTATCAATTGCAAGATTGTGTTTTTTGAACTGCTCGTTATATCATCAAAGTTTCAGCACTTCTCTCTACCGTGGTAGTCGTTGCGAAGATCCGGTACAGGCAAGTATTTTAGTCTTGGCTATAGATATGCTTCTCGCGCAAGAGTTCGGACCACGTACGCTGCTGACTGTGTTCCGTATCGTTTCGAACCCGCTATTGGAGGGTTCCTAGTCTTATGATGGCTACTCTGTTCCTGGTCTACCAATCCAGCGACGATGCGCTCCTGCTTCCCATTTCGCCTTCCCTCTCTCCACCGTTAGCGGCCTCCAGCATACGGGCAGCCGGTCCACGTGGCTATCGCTCCACATCTGGCACAGAAGTCGCATGTCTACACAATGTCGTGCATCTGGGCTGTTTTTTGTTCAGCGTGGCTAGGCTCAGCGACCCTACTTGTTCGTAACCTTCCCAGAACCTACATAGTTATCCTTCAATGTGCACCTTCGTCAACATTCTCTCAATACCTCTATCATGGAACGAGTATTTCCCATCCGCGTCAACATCCTGGACGACAGTCCATGTCCTTTCAGCAGCCATCAACAGCAAGGTTCGTAATCCTCATGCCGCATCCAAACCACGCGTCTTGCATACACGTATGCAGAAATTGACCAACGCCGAGTCGTGCCCGTCGGCACTCCTCGCTCTGAAATAGCGAGTCTCGTCCTCAAAGCCCCAGCAGCATCGCCTTTCACATCAACACCCGACTCGACGACTACCTGGGAGCTGCACTAGCCAGATGTTGAAGAACTAGAGCATCTCAACGCCGACGATGACGCTGATCTGCTGTACTCCGAGCGATGCGAATATGCGTACACTGATGCGGAAGGCCATGTAGTAATCAGCCGTGCTCGAGCCGAGTTTACTCGTTGTGAAGAGGAGGTGCGCAGCCCGCAGGACGCTTGTACAGTGATACAGTCCACTAACTGAGATGCCAACTTGGTAGCCCATCCACGTTCCTGGATCGATCCAATCTCATGGCATGCTGGTCGGCCTCAAGATGATGAGCGACACATGTCTGCCATATCAGGTTCGCGTTATGAGCGAGAACTCGGAAGCTATCTGCAGACATTCCCCGCGACGACTTTTTGCCTTGGACGACTTCTTGCGCATAGTGCCAAAGCAGCAACGCCACATTTTCCAGACGCATGCTCGAGACATCAAAGCCCTATTCAACCGGACTTCGCAATCAGTAGAACCGGACGTTTTTCTCAATAGACCTCTTAGACCCTCAAAGTGACCCCATCTCGGTTTGGTGCGCAATGCATTTTGTCGACGGTAATTGCCAAAGACTTATCTGCGAGTTCGAACTACAACAGATGGAAGCAACGACACTGTATGCGACCGACCTTCCTCCAATACCATTCAACTCCCTTGACAGCGATGCGAAAGATTCTCCATCGAGCTTCAGTAACATAAGCACACCATTGCCCTTCACTAGTGACACTATAGACATGTTCTCTGCAGAGGGTGGACGTTTAGAGGTTCGTCGATCTGGCGCATCAAAGGTGGTTCAACAGCTAACGCCGAGCTTGATGTAGCTTCTCAACGTCATTTTACAGATCCAGCATCAACTGTCCAGCCAAACAGACATTCACCGGACTCGCTGCAAGTCGGTGCGGGGGAAGAACCTGGAGAAGGGGTAGAAGCGTGTTGTGCAAGAAGGTGGGGATGGAGATTCGGAATATTGATGGAGGGAAGGAGGGGTTTTCTGCTGGTCTGGTTCGTTTGTGCACGTATGCTTTCACACCCGACGAACACGCGTGGCCCAAGCACCCTTACTAGTATTAGAGAGTGTAAGATGAGTTATCAATTTTACACTTTACCTCAAACAAAATATCTCAAAGTCTTTCATTGCTAGGTTCATGTTCATGTTGGTGTCCTTACGGCGAAAAAGATACCCCTCACAATAAGTCTGTGACGTAAACATTGCCAAGTGCGAAACTATGCACTATGTATAGAACTCGTTCTTCTATCATCCTGTTATCTTTCCATATCCATAGCCTTCAAGCTGTTCCTGGCTGAAAGGCCGCTGCAATGCATATCTGAGCTGAAACTTGGACGTGTTGTTCATCTCCTTCCTGTAGCTTGTCTTTGGGCGGCCAGCGTGCCTCGTATCTCAAGTTTCGCCCTTCAACAACCATTACCAAGTCGAACTCGACAGTCCAGTGTCGCAGATGCTGCTTCGCTTTGTCTCCGATAAAAGTGCTGTGTGCGGATGGAAGTTCGGGTTTGATGAGCCCGCGAGTTTTGAGGAAGGTCATGTCGGCGACAATTTCGCCTGCCCACTCCGCGCCTAGACCAGGCATACATTAGCCGTTGCTCAGAGTATGTTTTCTAGTTTTATACCTCTATTGTTTACGTGGGTGTGTCTCCAATGAGATTCATGGTTTAGCTCCGACTCATACAACACTTCTTTACACAGTAAATGTCGGCGGGCTTCGGAGAAAGTGTGCCTCACTGTCGTCGTGACCACGTGCGGCGATTCTAGCTTGTCTCCCTTCGGACCATGTCAGAACTCATGAACTGGGCACAAGAAAGTTTATTTGGACTGACCGCATGAATATGCCAATTGAGCACTCCTGGCACGTATCGCTCTCCGTCTGTTTTGTCGATTCGCGGCTTCGTCCTTTTGTGGGCGTCATACTCCCGTGGCTCATAAGGCTCCGTACACAAGAAACCGTAGCTACACTGTGTGATCCTGGAAGGCCCATCTTCCTTTCGTAAGGCTCGCAACACTGCACCTCGAGCTACCGCCGAAGGTCTGACCAGTCAGCATGCTCTTATTGCGGTGATTGCAAACGAAGACTTACGGGGAATGTGGGATCAGAAGACTGATGTTAGGTTTGTACTTCCCCAAGTAGTTTCTGATGTAATGCTGAAGGCTCGGAGACTCTCCAAAGCCACCAGTGAGTATTACTTTCTTCTTGATGTCAGCTGAAGTGGTCAGGTCGTAAGCACATCTTGGTTCGGACCTACATTGACTGGGCTCCCTTCGGCATCAGCAGCTTCCAATTGGCTTTTTAACACCTCTCGCGTACCTCTCATGGGACCCTGAAATATGAGGTTGATGTCAGAGCTTCTCGGGTTAGCAACAGGTCCGTGCTGGTGCCAGTATAATATACTCACCGTGGCAAACGCAGGCGGTTCCGATACTGATTTCTTTTGCGGTCTTCTTTTAGGTCATCGATGAAGATTGGCTCGAGTGTCGCATGTTTGTCGAACACATCGATGGTCCTCTTCTCTCCATTCTCAAACACAATGGTCTGCTTGTCGATAATGCTTCTGATTGTCTTGCCGTTCTTCTCCAGATACCATTCGTCCCTCAGATACTCCTGTAAACACAGATCAAAATTCTGATTCACAAAGCTCCCTCCACAGAGATCGCCTGGCGACGTTAACACCAGTCTTCTTTCTATTCTCATCACACTTACTATGCGGCTTCACTACCTCCGCGTCCATACGCAATGGCTCATCATTGGTAATTTTATAGGTCACAGCGTCAACAGTTCCACCTCCGGCATCGAGAATCACAATCACTTCTCCGAACTACGCGATATCAGTCTTTGAGTATTTTTAGACACACGAATGGTCACATACCAGTATTTCAGCGCGATCCTCGGCGATAACACAAGCTGCAGCAGCTTCAGGTTCGGTCACAATGAAGAGATCGAAACCGCCGCCCTCAGTCTGCTCTCCCAGCCCAACATCCTTGACAGCAGATTTCAATGCGGTCTGCAATACTCGACGTCCTCTGGTAGGCCACTTGGCTGGTACACACAACACGAATTCCACAGGGGTATCGTCTTCCAACACTCCTTGTTCCGACAGCTGATCCTTCGCATTTTGTAAAAGATGTGTCAGGTAATGAGTAAATAGATCCTCTTCCTTCTGAATAAGCTTGGTTCTCTTCAGATGGCTTATGATCGGGGCAAGGTTTGCGCGAACTTCGTCGGTCGCTTCGCTATCGTCGAGCAAGAGCTTAAACTTCGCGATACGTCCTTCGTTATCCTTCGGTAGATCCACCTTCTCTAGTTGTCGCTGGACTCCGAATCCCCAGCACTCGGGCCGCGAAGCCTGGGTATTGTCGATATCACTCTTTTCTTTATCCTCGGTGTCCTCTAGAGACCCACTTGACATGCTCTCTTCGTCAGATGCCGGATATCTGTTAGTCCAGCTGTCTGCAAAACCACCTACACCTGATCTAGTCTGTTCGAGCTCTTGAGAAGAAAACTGCGCCGGATCAGGTTCAGGATGGTACCATAGTTCGGTTGGCACGTCTTCCCTGAGCTCCGATGCCCCAAGAGGGGGTTTGTAATCTGGATAACGGTTGACGCACTTGACTGCGCTGTAGCCCACTTGAGATGGTTGAGTTCTTTTCTTCACGTGCGCATATGCTACTGAAGAAAATGTTGTGCCGATGTCCACCGCCACGATTAGTCGATCTCTTTCAGCTACAGCGGCATGTTCGTCGCCGTTGACATCAATCATCTCAACGTCCTCATCGTTTGTGAGACTGCCGGTATTGTGGACGTTCTCTCTCATAGCACTTGGAGGCATTCTGGCAAAAGAATCGCAGGGGTCTAGTCAGGGCAATGAAAAGAAAGGATAATGGTGGAGATGTGATAGCAGAAAGCATAACAAGACATGTCGAGTTACATACTCTTTCTTCGGGGACAGTCTCCTCGATCTCGCTTCCATCCCGCCTTTCGTTCGCCTTCGTGGTGGCTGGGGCTGTGCCGCGCACACATTGTTTGTGCATCGACCCCTGCATGTCGCAACGGTTACCTCTCAACCACTCGCCACCCACCTTTTGACCGTTCAAACCCCTGGGTAAAGTTAGGCTTCCATCTCAGTGGGTTGATCATACGAGCCCATGGCGTTCACCAACAGGCCCCCATTCTAAAGCCGTTGCTGTGCCGCAGCCGTGCCCACGGGCACACGACTTCACTTCACGTTTTTACTTCGTCACATCTTCTCAGTTCGCAACCCAACCAGGCTTTCTCGTGCCACTAGACGTTTATCCTTCTCTAGCACCCATCACGGGAAGCTTTCACCATCTCTCGATCTCCATATTCTTCGCCTCCTCCAACACACTCGATACTGTTCATGGGTCGCAAAAGGAAGGGGCGCGCGTCGCAATGGACGGATGAGGATCTCGCAGAGCTGCTTGCTAACCTCGATCACCTTTTGGATGGAGGGCCCAAAGTCACCATCGGAGGAATGAATCAGAAGGAAGTCGATGCTAGAATCAATTTGATTCTGTCCAATCTCGAAAAGAAGATGGCTAGCAAGTATAGCGCTCAACAGATCAAACAGAAGCTTTTCGAAACCTACAAGATGGGGGATCCGGATAATGCAGAATGGAACTGGCGGTCGGTCTTCTCATGGGGAAGTTCCCAAATGCGCTCTCTTGACAAGGAGATGAGAGACCTCATACGCACAAAGGTACTCATAATTGAGTGCATGACAGAGGGCAGACAACCGCGCGCCGCTTCCCATTATGTCGAAACTCCAAAGAAGATGCGCCAAGGGCTCTCCACCTATCATAACGCCCCTCGCAGCCGGAAGAGGAACAAGAGAAGCACAACCTCCGCTACGCCTACACGGGTCATAAAGTCGAGAACAAGCACACCACGTCAGGTAGATAACCGTATACTCTTCTATGGCTTGGATTGTGTGCTAATTGTGTAGTCTTCGCGCAAACGTAGAACAATCGTAGCCCAACACCCGCTCATTGCCAGCCCCGTATCCCACCACATGAAGAAGTCTCGGAGTGCGATACCCGAAACACCACCGCCACAAAGCCCGTTACTATCCGAGCCAATCGAGTCTGTTCGTAATCACCCTCGAGCTCAACGAGTAGAAGTTCGCATCACCAACGGACTTGCACGTCGCACCGAAGATGCCCCTAGAGTGAATAACATTGGCCACCAGGGATCAACACAATTTCAAAACCGGTATGACATACATTACGAAGACTCCCAGGTATTATTGGCCGAGCTCTTCGCACTTCGAAAAGAGCTCGATCTTGAGAGGGAAGAGAACCGCGCGTTGAAACGGGAGCGAGCAGAGCGCGACGCTTTCATGTCGAGAACACATGGCGATTCTAATGAGTTCATGAAGGAGTTAAAACGAAAGCAGCGTCGAATCAACGATCTAAAGGCCCAGCAAGACGAACATGCCTTCTTAAAGCCATTTTTTACGTTGAGTACTGGACAACTTAAGGATCTAGACTTGCCTTTGGTGCAACGGAAGCATGCCAGCATGCGAAGCCAGCTCGTAGATATAGGCATGATAAACGACTTCCGAGCCTTTCCACGGGGAAAACAGCGCGCTCAACTTCTTGCTGCATCCCATGAGTTGCAGGCTCTCCAACGCCAACTCAGCTCCCACGCTAGACCAGATGTTGAGAGTGGTCCGATTGCTGAAGTTTCTGCGCAGCATCTTGTGCAGTCACTAGTCGCAGTTGCCGTTCGAGATTGGGTATTCTACGAGAGGTTCACCAGTACAGCAACCATGGAAGTTCCACTCCTCGACGCGTATCGTCATCATTTATCCAATCTATGTATGTTCAAATACTTATATCTAGCATGTTGCTGATCAGGTTCAGGTGACCCGGAAGTTCTGAGAAGTATTGACTTCGCAGCCCACCGTCGAGTTTTTGATCAAAATTTCTTCAAGGAAGCCATATTTCCGAAGATGGCTTCTAGACTCGAACGTCGCCTCATTGTAGCACTTGGTCCGATACTGCCATCGCGACCGAGATACAACGAAGGAGATGAAGAAGCAGATGAGGCTCTCTTGCGACAACGACTCAATGGGATTTTCTGTGACGCATTGGAACTAAAACTTCTCGCTATGGTGAGCAAGGACATGTTTGAATGCATCTGGCCTCCTCTAGACACACCATTTGATCCAGATACCATGGAGACTGAGCGCACGAGGTTTTGCGTCGATGATGCAGAAAGTAACAACTCGAAAAGAGTGCGGCTGGTCCTCGTTCCGGGACTCCGCTCGTATGAGCATGATAGGCAAATGGTCGACTACTTTGGGTTCAAAAGAGAACATGAGCAGTGCACTGGCAGTTATCGGACGCTCCAAAAAGCTGTAGTCTTAGTTTGAATTGAACTTGATCCCTGTTTAGATGCGCCAATCATCGTGTGTGTGAGTCACGAGTCCTTTTCCAGATAGCTGTTCCCGTTCGTGTACATTTGACTGGCCCTTAAGTCTCCATACGGCGTCAAGGCTGTACGAAGGCAGCATCTGTGGCCGGGGCCAAAGGGAGGATGCACCGGGCTCGACCAATCATTCATTTTCTCCCAGGTTGCTACCGGTAGGCGCCAGCACTGATTATTGCTGCCTCTCGGGCCGCCCTGTTAAATCCAGAGATTTCCGCCCCCTGGGGGGCTGCTTCGCCACCCGTTTCACCAGCCGAGCCGAGAGAGTGGGCGCGAGACCGGGGATCCCTTTCGCACTTAATGCTGCACGCAGCCTCGTCCGCGGGCACGCGTTTAGAAGATCCGTTGCAATGCCCCCCAAAAAAGAACAATTATCGAAAGATGGGGCGGATCTTGCAAGATTGGTCGAGAAATATGACATTCATTTCAAGGGTCCAGTTCCACCAGAGGAGTGGCCGAAACATCTTCAATTTGAAGGTGTTCTCAGACATCGCTTCAGCGTTTTCCGAGAAATATGGGGCAATCGATACGAAAGGCTCAAGCGCAAAAGAGGGTTTGAAAATGTAAGGCCGGGCAATATGAAGGAACGAGCAGATGAACTCCGACGCAGGGCTTTGAAGCTACGCGATA
This sequence comes from Lophiotrema nucula, assembly GCA_010015825.1. Taxonomy (NCBI): domain Eukaryota; kingdom Fungi; phylum Ascomycota; class Dothideomycetes; order Pleosporales; family Lophiotremataceae; genus Lophiotrema; species Lophiotrema nucula. The sequence goes on from ML977341.1 coordinate 97,119, forward strand.
ACCTTAATCCCAATGAGAGCACCTGGAGAGCGAATATTGAACAGGTTGTGTTCGACAGATTTCAAAAAGATGTCATTTGGTCAGTCCTGAGAACGCGAGAATGAAGTTATACTCACTACACAATAGTCGTGAACACTGCGGTGGAGAGATACACGAATCGAAGTACGAAGCGGAGCCTCTCACGACAGATGCTCGTAATCAACTTCAGCAAAGACGGTTGGAAAGGGTTCAATGCAACATTCGACATCGAGCAGTGGAGTTTTCGAGCATGTATTGAGTATTACATTCCCGTTATGTCTTCATCGCTGATATCTTTCAGGGATCGTGAACGCGACGCAATCTTCAATGACGAGAATGAGCATGAGATAGAGCATGAAAGTGACGAAGACGAGCTTCGGAGTAAAAGTGGACTTCCTATGAAGCCGGACAAAGTGATCGGGCTGACTTCGAGGCATCAAGCTGATATGTTATGGAATCCAGTGAAGGGTGTTCGAATGACATGTCCATTCCTTGTCGTGGAAGCTAAGAAAGAAAGCACAACCCCTGGCTTCAGATCGATCGAAAGACAAACGGCTTTCCCAATCCGGAGACTCCTCCGGTTGCAAGCTCACGTCTTAGGATCGAGAAAAGTGGCTCATGAGCCACCTCTGGTCTGGTTCTTTGCTTATCAAGGTGAAGAGTGGCGGCTATATGCTGGAACTCTTGAGAGACGGAGAAGATCAAGAAGTTCGGGTACAGCAGGCGCAGACGGCGGGAGGCTGGAGGAGCCTCAAGTGGTAGGATTCCACTATGACCCAAAAAAACTTCGCTTGCTGATAACAGATCCAATGCAGTGCGTTTACGATCTATGGCACGGAACAGTCGAATCTCAGGACGGTGCATTACAACTCTTACAAATCGTCGATCACATATGGACATGGGCTAGAGATATCTACCGTCCAGGAATCAGAACATGTCTTCAAGACCTCAACAATCGCGACTCATCTCCGGCGTCCACAGTTCAGTTCTATGGCACACCTTCGGTTTATTCGGACTCTACATCCCTATCAAACATACGCAGGCAGAACAGTGCACCTTCGGGACAGCTTCAAAACACGTTTCGACCGGATCAAACAGCATCGGCCTACATCTCCGAGCATGTCAGCCTCTCAAGACAGCCGCTCGAACTTCACTCAACTCAGAACCCATCAGCAGAAGACAGCAAAATTGTGCGCAATGTTAGTGATGTCATCAACGATGACCAGAATGAGCAAATTGAGGCACGACCGGGTATGATGAGCCATCGCCAGAACCCGCGAGATAACGCAAGACGAGCCAGTATCCCTGCGCATCCCATCCTAAGATGGGCGGATCTCCACCTTGAGTCAGCCGAGTTCTCGTCTTTCGCTACGGTCTGTCACGCAAATATCGCACGTTTTACGTTCTGCATCCGCGACATTACGGACTTCGAAGTCTATCTTAGCAACGCAGGCTCCGAGTATACGCGCAGAGAACGCTGGCAACTAATGGATATATACCGGATCTCTATACAAATCAGCAGAACAACGTTGTCGCGCTTCGAATCATACTGGACACAGCGTGGTCTTGCGGAGACTACTTCGTCGCCCGACGAAATTGTCAGAGCAACAATCTTCTTCCACACCTACCTTCACCACATGAACTGGCAGATCGTCAGAGAAATTGTCTGTGTCATCTGGCCCTCGGAGATCGTTAGCGAGGATGGGGATCTCCTTCACATCAGTTCATTCGTTCAGCCCGCAGATGTCGTCAGCTGCGCTACTTTGATACGGGAGTTCCAGCCACTGAAGCAGTTAAATGGAGGCCAATCAGTCCTATGTGCTCACAACGACTACACCTTTTTACCTTTTTTCGAGCAGTTTGGCCATTGCGGAGTTCCGGACAACCAGCATATAATCTGGAAGACGCCTGGCGGGGTCTTCCCCTCGGGCATCCAATTAAAGGCGTGCATCAAGCTATTGAGAGATGATGCACTTTTCGCTTTTCCCACAAATGGCTTGTGTGCTGCGGACACGGAGCCGATCACGTTGTCATCGACTGAGACTCAGATTGATGTCTCTGGAATCTTGCCTGGCCTCCCCGATTCAATGGCCCAGGCCAGTTCGTTGATCGCAATCAAGCCTACTTCTTGGCCAATGCGGACCGCAAAGTTCTGCTTATTCGTGATGCAAGAAGTGGGATTCGATACCGCGAAAGCATTGAAACAATTACTCGAAGATGCAGTCCGCAATGAGAATATGATTGGACATCGATCCGAATTTTTGTTGACTAAGAACGAGCAAGCAGGTATAAATCGCTGGGCAGAATGGCTGCTCATTGTCAATGAAGATAGCGGAATGAGTACGGTCATTAACAACTTTTAGATTGGATAGGCAAGAGTGGTTTGTCGCGCGATTTAGGTGCTCTTGGGTTATTAAGTAGAAGTCCAAGCTTCAGTGGTAGACGGCCACGAAAAGCTACACGTATTGCGCTGTCGAAAATCCTAATCGATCTGGAGAGGGCAAAAGGATGTCTAAAACGGGACTGAATGAGGAGACATCCGACCCAATAAACCGTAGCAAATAGAAATGCCGACTATCAGAATCAAATTGATGACCTTATCATGACCTTACGCTCTACCACCGAGCCAAGATTGAATTTTTGCGTCTGCGGCCGAGGTACGGTTCGATCGGCGAGCTCACCCAATTCGAAAGTGATGGAGAGGATATCGGGTTTTGTGTACATAGTCCGAGTACCGGCGACTGAACTGTGTCGTTCACAATTTGGCGATTGTGGCGGGCACATTCCTCCGCGGTACTTCTGTGCTGCACAGCGATCATTAGCAGAGAAGCGAGAGTTGGCTGGTAGCAAGCGAATCCGCTGGCTTTGCTGATGCATACCAAGCAGCGACCAGAACCCGAGAACCGGAACGGAAGTACAGATAGTGTATCACGATCCTTGAAATACTGTAGTTGTTTAAATAAGATTCTACCTAAGTAGTATGCGGTAGACGAAGCGCTCCCACAACGTAATACTACGGTATCTGTACCACTACCTGTTCCACGTTCTCTTCGGTATGAGCCTTGAGGGCTTAATGAACACGAGAACATTGCGGAGATTTCTAGCTAAACTTTACATGTTCTAGAAGACTGTTAGCATTGTTGAATAATAAGCAATTAGAAGTAATAGGTGCTTGTACAAAGTTTGCTCATGTCGGTCTGCTGTTATTTACTAGGACGTTGTTAAGTCTTAAGTCTAAAAGTATCACGCCTTTTAAGTATATACATATAAAGTCTTTAGCTAGCTTTATATACTAGTTATAGTAGAGGTTTTTCTTAATTCTTAAATTATACCTTTTTAAAAAGTTTATAAAGTTCTATTACTAGCTTTTTAAAGCTTAATTATACTAAGCAATTTTTATATATTATATTCTATTACTTATAATATCTTATATTAAGATATATATTATCTTATATTAAGATATATATTATCTTATTTATACTGCTATCTCTAGTACTCTAGGAATATACTATAGAAGTACTTTCTCTATAGAATACAACTTAAGTAGGGCCTTATTAAAACAATTATAGATAATTTAGAATTAAAGTAAAATTATTTATCTTAGTTTTCTAGATAGAAATTAAAGATAGAGGAATATTATTTTATAAAGGAAGACTAGTTAGGTAAGTTTTATTATAAGAGAAAGAAAGCCTTAACTTTAAAGAAGATTAGAAAATTAGAATATAATAAAAGGTTATTAGTTCTCTCTCTTTTAAAACCCCTGCCTAAACTCTACTTAGGCTTTACCTAACCTCCCTATAAGTCGAAATATAGTAATATTCTACTATACTATATATAGCTTTTCTCGATTATTATGTTCTAAATAGTAGCTTCTACAATCTTAACTTCTCTTTATAGATAAAAACTATAGTAAGTATAGTTTCTTATTCTTAATTATAGTAACTAGGTAATATATTATATCTATATAGTATTCTATAAGATATAGGGATATAGTAAGGATCTCTCTTTAGGCTTTATTACTAGTCTAATTTCTAAATATATTGTACTATCGACGTAGCTAGGGCGATATTAGAAGTAGATAGAAATATAGTCTACTATTAGAGATTATTATTAATATTTTAGGTCTTTAAGTCTATATTAGACTATACTTAAATATAATTAGAAATTTTAGAGGTTAAAAGACTAGGGTAATATACTTAGCCTTCTTAACTATAGTAATAAAGAGAGTAGAACTTACTAACCTTCTTATCTACTCTTAAGTATAATATTTACTTTTATATAAAAGTTATTAGATTTTTAGCTTAAAGACCTTCTATAAGAGTAGATTAGTATAGTAGTTTATAAAGTAAGAGTATATATACTATAGTTATAGTACTCTATAAGAGTACTTTATTTATTTAAATATTACTTAAATAGGCTCTTATCTAAATAACTATAGTACTTTAAAAATAGTAATATACTATTTATTTTAGAAGTTACTATAAAAGTTTATTTTTTTTAAAAATAATAAATTACTATACTACTTGTTTACTTTACTACTATTAGAACAGTCTGTTGTACGCCAAGCCAACGTCGGCTTTTATAGTTCTTCCATACCCGACTAGACTTCTTAAGCTTTACTAGCTCTGTGTCGACCTTAGTCAAACCACGCTCACCAGCCCAGCTTCTTCCCTCATAGTGGTCTTCGACAATCGGCGTCCCTCACCACCAGCCGCAATGTTCAAGAGTATAGCTCGATCTGTCCCCTCGTACGCAAACTCTAGCTTTGCATATGGGGCTAGACTTTCTCGGCTACGCTGCTATGCTATATCTTCCCATTCTAAGTTTCCGGCTACTTTACTTCGCATCAACGCCGGTGAAGCGTTCAAGCAATTCTGGTTCGAGTCCGAGTCGCAGAACGACCAGCTTCGCAACTACAGGATTTTTGGAGTGCCAAAGGACGGCCCTGAAGACATCCAACCATGGATGGACTGCTTAGGTACACCATCCCGCACTCCGCTACGTGACATATTAACGCCAAGATGTAGGTTTGGACCGAGCGTCGCTCATGCCAAATATCTTTCTAACGCAGGAAATATTCCGGAGAGCAACTGAACACCACCTTGAAGATGTAGAAATTGGCGCGTCTGTCCCGCGTCCTTTCATCTTCACGATACCGAAAGGTACGCGCAGTTACCTTTTACATTATCAAGATTGACACCTTAGCAGGGACCCCGTTGCCTACAAATTTGGTACTTCTAAGAGAAAATCAGTCTCAATTCTCCTTGCGGCCTTCTCTTCCCATGCCCTCCGATGGTATGTACATTGCCCAAGGTGTTTGCAACGTGCGCTTATCGTCACTCTAGCTCTACATAGAACTCTGGACGAATTCTTCGCCACATATGCAGACATAAGGGATGTTTATGAATGGCTTATCGATCATAAATGGGAGGATGCCGTGGCTGAGAGCAATGAAAGGGAATGGATGGCTAGATAAATACTACAGATCTGCCATTCCTGTGTGCTGGTTAGTCACCAATTGAGAGGTATCGAGACATACAATCATAGTATCATTCTTCGAGCAAATACATGGATATATGCTGAGGCGTAGTTCAATAATATCACACTGGCTTGAAATCAAGGGCGGTAGTAAAACATCTCGACGCTCGTCCACCTTACTCTTGCATTTCTAGCTCCAGGTCTGCCAGGTCTATTTTGACTTCTTTGTTCATTATAGTCCCATATCTATGGGGCTGTTACACAACCTCCCGCAGAGCTGTAAATCCCTTGAGTCTGCTAGGTCGTACTTTAGGAACTAGTGGGGGTATGATCCCGAAGCTATGATTTTTGGGGCGTTACGTTCCCAGAAGCCTCTAGAAAAGTGGTAATATGAGTATTCAGGTCGTATAAGCTTTAATGAAATTCGAAGACATAGCTGTAGGAGTATTGTAGTCAAGAGATTGAGTCAAAGCCGGACCAGCGTTGAGAGATGGGCTTTAATAGACTATCAGTTCCGTGGAGGGACTTTGCAAACCAGAGCCCAAGACCTTGGTTGCTACTTTTAGACAAACTTTGCCATAAGCAATAAGCCTTGCAGCCTATGCTTTTGCTCTGCTTGCCTGCGCCCCTATTCCAAACACATGCCGCCATATCCAGGCTACATTTTCATATGAAGAAGACAAAGGCGGCAGCAGACACATTTAGTTGGGTTCAAGTTTGGCAAAACGGAGAGGAGTACCAAACTCTTGAGACCCTCAATGCAAGGCGCAAACAGGCTGCAACAGATATATCCGAACAAATAAAACCCCATAGTGTAAAGGGTAGACTGGGAGCATTGTGCGGGTACGACTGCCTTTGTGTTAACGTTAAGCAACGTTGTAATAGGGCTGTGAAAGCGTCTTACAGTTGCCAAAGTTTTCTTTGATAAATTTAGATCAAGTACAGTGCTAACAAATTTCCGGCTTGGAGGTCTCCATCTCCGGACGCAAGATTCACTAGATATGGCGGCATCTAAGCTAACCCAAGATTGCTTACAAGGAAACGGGAAAGTATGATACGACTCACCGTGCCATCAATTCGATGCTCAAGCATATGCAAGGGAACGTTAGAGATCACAAAATAAAATATTCAACATTATTTAATAGGGAGCATTTATGCCGACACGAATAAGATACGTTATTATTGCCTTTGTTCTTTTAAATGCTTGTTATTATTCTATCTATTTTCTACGTATTAATATTACAGCTCTTGAAGTATTATGATTATTTTAACAAGGCCCTACTTAAGTTGTGTTCTATAGAGGAAGTGCTCCTACGGTGTATTCCTAGGGTACTAGGGATAGCAGCGTATTACAGTTCTTGAAGTATTATGATTGTTTTAACAAGGCCCTACTTAAGTTGTGTTCTACAGAGGAAGTGCTCCCACGGTGTATTCCTAGGGTACTAGAGATAGCAGCGTATTACGGTTCTTGAAGTATTATGATTGTTTTAACAAGGCCCTACTTAAGTTGTGTTCTATATAGGAAGTGCTCCCACGGTGAATTCCTAGGGTACTAGGGATAGCAGTGTATTACGGCTCTTGAAGTATTATGATTGTTTTGATAGGGCCCAACCTAAGTAGTATTTATTGAGCGAAGTGCTCCTACTACGTAATCCTACAGTATCTGTACCCATATGGCAAGGAGTAAAGGATGCCTTTAGTCCATAATGGTATCACCGGTATCATCTAGTGTCCCAGCAGCTGGTTCCTTGTAACCCTTCTTGGCTGGCAGTACCTTCCTGCGCTCAAGTACATTCGCCTTCGACCGTGTCGTCGATACCGTGTTTGTCGAAGCATTTGTTGGCGGCAGCAACGTCAGCAAGAAGCTTATCCAGCTCTGCGAACTTCTCAGCCAGGTATTTTGCGCGCTCTCGACGATCCACAATCATTGTGACAAGAGGTGACGGAGTTTGCGTCGGCAAGGAGGGGCAAAGTTCAACAGGAATATCGTGATTCTGAAATGTTTGCGCGGGGCAGAAACTCAGCTGGTGTTTGCACGAGGGGTCGGTGTTTGCACAAGAGGTCGAATTTGAGGCGATGCACTAGCTCCGCCCACGTGAGCTGGCTTTCACTATTCCAAAGGCCGCCGCCGCCGCCAATCGCAATCTCGCTTGGGTCCTCGCTTAGCTAGTGCGCTTTTCCGCACGGACCACCCACTCAAGTATAAAAGGCGCCGCACCCCGCCCCCTTCCCACTTTTTTTCTGCAGGGAGTTTCTCCTAGGTGCTTCGGTCGAACTGACACCCCCCGGTGAGCTCACTGCAGCTCACTGGGCCTTGGATTTCTCACAACATCTGCCTTACCTCCTCGGACCTCTTACGTTGAATACAGATCTCGTTGATGCGCTTGCTTCCTGTTGCACAGCTACTAGAGGACTTGCGCCGCTCCAACGAGTATCTCGACGCGCTTGCGACGTTGAATATAGATCTCGTTGATGTGCTTGCTTCCTGTTGCACAGCTACTAGAGGACTTGCGCCGCTCCACCGAGTATCTCAACGAAGAGTCCGTACCCACACGCCCGAAGTTTCAAGGCCAACACCTATGGAACCGCTCAAGCGTTTCACCGCAGATCGTGAGAATCCCCTCCACGCGAGATCGTAACCTCTTGACAATGTCACGACTCGTGCAGGGCTTGTTGTAGAAGACTCAAAGTTCTGCGATACACCAGCTGTTGGACTGGTAAACGTCTTCGGACCCTGAACGATATCTTCGAAGCACTCAGGTTCATCGCCGTATCGATGATTTAAACCCAATTTTTTATCCTCAATTTTTTTCTTTTCATTGAGTTCACACCTTGTGGTGGAGCTTGAAGAAGAGTACTACTGTTGTCCTCCTAACATTCATAAATCCCGCGGTAGCAGAGGCAGCAGGTCTGAGTCCTGTCGCGGCTTGACTGCACTGCGAATGCAGCGACCCGAAGAATCGCGAGCTCTTCATGTTTGTGCCGGCATTTGCTGATGACAGACTACACAACAGGTCTAGCGTTGATGGCACGCTATATCACTCACTGCGGAGGCCGTATACGTGGGAGCTCCCGTCTTGGCAAAGGTTCTACGTTCTCGATGGCTATGGGCTTCAGGCATACCTAATTCCTGAGGAACTTGCACACCTGCGCTTCGATATAGGCATAGTGTTGTGTACGCTGCTAACAATGTTCTTGGTCGACAGAAGTTCCACTCCGGCTCGTGAATGACGCTCCAGCTTCCGGACCGTCTTCTGAACCTGGCCCCTTCTCCACCACTCGAAGTTCAACGGACATGTCGAACAAAAGTAGTGCTCGGCGAAAGCGACCCAGTATTCAATCCGTAAAGTTTCCAACATACCCTGGCTAGTTTCTTGAACCTCCGAGCAGACGCGGAAGTCAAGATTGCTCACCGATCGGACAAAGCCTGCGGAAGCAGACCTGCGCCAGAACTGAAATTGAATCTCCACTGGGTTCGAGATCAAGCACCGTGTTACCACAAGTTTCCAATGGTTTGAAGGTTCTGACCTGCGATGATAACACTGTGAACCTGGCCATTTTGGACAGAAGATTGAAGAAGATGGGCCACACGGTTATGCAAAGCCGCGATGGACAGCAGTGCCTCCACGCTTTCCATCTGCACCGACATTCCCTGGGATTTATCTTGATGGACCTGAACGTGAGTTACAGTCCATACTCCTCGCTAAGCAGAGACACTGACTACCAAGATGCCTGTGGACGGCAGAGTACAATCAACCATTATATTCGCACAATTGAAGGAACGCATACACCTGTCACGAGATCAGCCTTCGACTCATCTAGCCTACAGCTTACCCGCGCATCCTCCTTCGCCAGCTCTCGGAGAACGAGCTGCTCTGCAAAGAGCCCACTATCGCCGTTCGTCCCCCGTTTCTCGCAATCTCCAGGCACCGACACATCCGCGCGATCTCACCGTGAGGAAGGCGGCACAGACCTTACGCCTGTATCTCCCTCATAGCCCCCTGTACCTTGCTCTCCGCAATCCTATTTCCCGTTACCGGATTTATCGAAGCAGACTGGAAGCGTGGACAGTCTCTCATCACCAGCTTGGGTTCCTTCTAGATCTCCGTCTCGGTCCCGGAAATCGTCGTTCGGATTCGAATCTAAGTCCCGCATACCCATCTTCGCTGTCTCTGCCGCGTTGGCGAATTACTCGAGAGAGGAGCTAGATGCTGCGGGGTTCGATGGCTGACTGCCGAGACCTGTGGACTTTGGGAGGCTGGGCATGATTCTGGGGGTTGCGTGGGATCTAGATGCGAGAGTGGTGGGACGGTATCGGCCTGAGGAGTTTCAGGCTGGTGGGTGGTCTGTGTGAGAACTTGGATGGGTGGATGGGCTGTAGGGAATGGTAATAAAGTAAATGAGTAGCGTAGTAATTCATTATTCTTGTTCTGTGGTGACTCCCGGAACAGATAGCGTATTGCTATTATTAAAGCGCTGTAGTCGTTTAGACGAGAGCCTACTTACGTAGTGTTTAGTAGATGCAGCGCTCCTATAGAGTAATATAACTATAGTATCTATACCCCTACTCTATAGACTGCCTATGCTAATTTACTCTTATAGAAGGTCTTTAACCTTGAGATCTAATAACTTGCGTAAAAGCAAAGGTCATACTTAAGAGAAGCTAAAACGGTCAGTAAACCCCTATCTCACGTCGTCGCTGTAGTTAAGAAGGCCTAGTAGGTATAGATGTAAGACCTCTCGACCCCCGAAACCTTGCGTTCTCTTCGAGTATAGTCCGATATGGATATAATGGCCCAGGACACCAACAATAATCACCAACAATAGACTATACTCCAGCCTACTTTTAACATCGCCCCAGCCACGTCGACATCTTCAGCATATAGCCCAGCGACGAACCCCAAAGAGGTATCCTCACTAGATCCCCGCACCCTGCGGAATGTTAGGGAAAAAAGAATAAGAGAATGAGGAAGACGGGTTAGAGTATGCCTTAAGGTAGGTATTTTTGCCCGCGTGATGTGTGATGCTGAATGTGGGAAGATACCGATTTATTGATATATACAGGTGGTATATCTATATCGGCGCTGGCGAGAAGGGGATTTGGTGAGAGATAGTACGGTATATTACCCGCTTGCTGCCGTTGAAAAGAAGAAACTAAACTCAGTACAGTTTTCGTCGCGATCTGCGATTCGGGAGCGTGTGTTTCCGGACACGCTGCAGGTCGATGCGAGGGAAGAGTGTGGTGGGGAAGATTAAGAAGTTTCAACACTGGATGGGAGGCGTTGAGGCGAAGGATTGAGGTCCTTAGGGATCGGTTTAGGAATTCAGGATGCGGAATCTTTGCAAGGTTTGAGGAGGTGCGTATGCGGTATGGTGTTATGCGGGCTTTGAGGCTAGGAGAAGGGGTACGAATACTGTGTCAGAGTCTTCATTGACCTGTGGGAGCGCTTTGAAGAGCTAGATAAGGCTCTACATGGTCGCTCTCTCCAGCATCCAGTTTTGCTGCGATGATGACCTCGGAACCTATTCGATCATCCACTTTTTATTCCCGAAACGCAACATTGGGAGCTTCTCGTACGGCGTTAGATGGGGTTCTGGTGCGACTCCACACGCGAATACAGCAGCGAGAGGTACTCTACTGTAATATACGTTCGCTGTTCCATTTCTGACAATCTTCTTAGTGGAGAGCTCTGCTCGCTGGACTCTCGACAAGGATCCTGCGTTCTCTCAAGAAGCACGAAGAGTCTTTGCACGTGACTTTGATTTCACCGCTGAGCATGTCGGAACTTGGCTCTTTCCTGAAATCTCGCAATTGCGCCACGAGTGGAAGGTCAAGATGGGGAGGCTGCGCGAGCCGAGGGGCACGCTTTAGAAGAAGGAGCCCATCCTCTACCCATCTTTTTGTTTATCCACACAAGGCATTTTTGCTGTGATGACGGGGAACGAGCCGTCATACATTTACATTCGCCTTTTCACGGCGGCATTCACTGTCTAGGAGGAGACACTCAGCCCTACCGTTCATTCACTTCTAGGGAGCTAATTGCTTGGCGCGCTTTTTGCTTGTGCACTTAGAGCGGGCTGCGGAGATCTTAGTCTAAGCGCCACTACTTATAAATCTAGAAATCACAACATACGTGATGCGAAGAACGACTGGCCATTCGAGAAAGACTTAAGCACATTTTCGTGTTAGCTACGTCTAGACACAACTTGTTCCATCGTTTAACTCCACGGGGTTGAGCACCACACGCTGAGGTGATGTGATCTAATCCCGTGCTGCTGCTCAACCACACCTCAGGGCCTTCGAGAACTAAGGATAAAGTCGGCGCCAGGCCCCTGTCTCACACTCTCGCTTCTTGATATCAAACGTAGACTCTTCCTCGGAGCGCTCCAACCTTTCTGGTTGCTCAACCCGTTTGAACTCAACATTTGAACGAGTCGATGACAACATTGAATTAGAGGAACACGTCGATGTCTATCCTCAGAGCCTAACGATGATGTGTACGTCAGCGACAGAGAAGCGCCTGGGCAGCGGTCCGCCGCCGCAAGATTCTGTTTCGAAGGCCCCGATGTCCTATATGGGTTGGAGACCCCAGTCAGACCGTACGAAACGTGACGGTGGTCTGATGGCGGTCGCAAGTCACGCCTTGTATCTTTGTTTTATCCCCGCGGGGTTCGGACCTGGTGGTATGGGTGGATCCACTATCGAAGCCTGACTACCGGACCATTCAAGACCGGCTTGAATTACCATTTCTGGGAAGGGGACCCCATCTGGGCTCGTGGCGGGGCCTGGAGGCGACCGATTGCCCATGTGCTCCTTGGGAGCTTTGAGTGTAGAATAAGACCGTGTACGTTGCTACATGCTAATGACTTGGGCTGACTGCATCCAGGGAAACTCAAATATAGGAGTATCATTTGTCTTTCGTCTGTTTACCTTCCGTTTTGCTCCCTCTAGTATGATTATTTCTGGCCTATTCTCTTTTAGTAAACTTTCCTTATGCAGTTTTTCCTTTAAGTCTTATTCTCTTTGATACCCCTCCTGTCTACCCCCTATTTTTTTTCTTTATTTACGATATGTTCTTGGGTTATCCTTAAATTGTTTTAATTGACCTTATATTCTTTAAAGACTAAGTCTCGTGTGTCTTGTGGAATGCTCGTGGGCTCCTCAATCTGCCTAACCATATCTTGTACATGAGTTCTGACAGGGCGGGCCCTATTGCCGGTATATCGGTGAAGGGAGATAGAACTTGTGGGGACGATCTTTCCCAACTGTGTCGCGGCATACTCGGAGTGTTTGAAAACAGGTCTCACCATATTGCTTCTCCATTTAGGGGCTGGGATTAGTTTCGATTAGTCCAAGCCAGTGTGATTCTCTGTCGAGTACTGATATGAATTAGTTTGACATGACGAAAACCTCATTATGACGCTGGAGATGACGGGCGAATCTAACGGTAGTCGTGCTACGGCAACTGCAAGGCTCAGAGTAACATGGAAATGAATTACATCACTGGGCTAGAATAGTATAAGAAGTAGTCTGAAACTGATGGTCTCGACGCTGTGGTGGACTAAGGGGACTATTACCGTCCTGACAGGTGTGAGAGGATCTCGGCAGGGTTTCAACAAAATTCCTCGACATATTTTCCATTATCAACGAATATAACAACTACCCATCAAGTGCGAACCCATTGACCATTCACAATTCATTCCAAAATGTTCCCATGTTCATCATTCCTCGCTTCTCCATTTGAGGATTTTTTTGACCATCTTACCATACCTCCCGGAACGGGGGTACAAATAGCGTACTACAATTCCTGGACTGCTGTAATCGGGTGAACGAGATCTCACCTAAGTGGTGTTTGATAGTTGAAGCGCTCCTACAGGATAATGTAACTACAGTATCTGTACCCCTACTAGAACAAATGCCGCACATGAGATGTCCACATATCGAAAACTAGGATATGCCGAAATTAGGGTGGTGCTCGAACAGATTCAATGTAACCACCCAGAAGTCGTATGATCGCTCCGATAGAGGGCAGTACATCGATGATGTGCTCAACACTAATCTGGTTGACGATAGCATCTAGACTGGCTGACGTTCCTCCGCTGGTTGAACTATCGCCCTCGGTTTGACTCGTACCGGGCTCTGTCGAGTCATCTATTGAAGGCTTACCGGTATGCCACCTCGTGGTTTTCCCCGGCCCGCTACCGTTCTTCAGATCAGAGAGAACAGAGCGACTTGGCATCTCGGGGTTGGACAATTGTTGACTGTTTCCATGGGTACTGGTTGGTGTCGATGAGCAGTCACCTGCTGAATTTTCAATTATGATAGCGGATGAATGGTTCTTAGTTGTGTGGATGCGGAAGGTTCTAGGAATAGCGACGTCTGCGCCGTTACTGCGCAGCAAATCAAGATCAACACGGCGATGGCGAAACGCTAGGTGGAGATACTCGATCATGCATTCGGAAGCTCCGAGCGATTGAGCAATGTATTCGGCCATCCGTTTCAGCATTCGCGAAGCGACATCGTATTGTATCTTGCTTGGCTGTATATGAAGCATTACGTGTCGAAGCCCGGATCCTTTGGCGAGGATGGACTGGTGGTTTAGTTAGTGATGATTCCGTAGTCGCTCCACACTAACTTACACTCCATCCTTCAAGCTTTGTATTGAAGACAGAAGTTGAAGATCTCTTCTCGATGTAACTGATAGCTTCGTCGAAAGCAAACCCAAAGTTGGCGAGATTAGGGCAGGCTTCGACTACGTTGCGATACGCTTCAAGCGGATAGCTCCCATCGAAGCCGACCATAGAGAGAGTGACAATATTGCTACACTGAACACCGATGATTTGCAACGGCTGCAAGCGCCAATGCATAAAGCCATTGTAGCATATGTGCTTAAGCTCCTTAGCAGTCCGACACATTGCCTGAAGGTTTTCTTCCTGGCTATAGCAATCGTCGGTGAGCTCGTAGATGAAGTCGCTTCTAATGTAAACATAGGTCCCCAATCCACGGCAATTCTCAGCCACCCAATACCAGAAATCGAAATCGCGAGTGGTATCTTGGCCCTCAATAGTAGTAATGACTGACGGATCAAAGAGCTGTTCACCGTCCATTCCTGATAAGTTCGAATCGAGAAGTCGTAGGTTCGTCACTTTTTGTTGCTTCCAACCAAGGTATTCATGTTGCTCAGGATAGCCGCGGTATTCTGCTCGGTGACCAAAGATAGTCAAGCTATGGAAGGTCGTCTCGTGGCTCAACTGTTGCCGTAGGATAGCTGGGTCCACGTTTCTTCGCACGTAGACCTTACTACCACTTGACGTCTCCAAGACCGAAAAGTCGCCGAAGACTAAAGGGCGTACCTGAGGAAAGGTAGGATCACCAGTGTACCACGAAGGTAGATGGACTTCGACCAAGTTGGGTTGTTGTCGCAGGAAGAGCTTGAAGATCTGCCAAGCTTTCTTCGAGAAACGCGTGGCTGGATCTATGTCGAACACCTTGATATTGCCTTGGGGAAGAACATATAACAGGAACTTGAACATGTTCAGAAGCTTACGAACATTGTCCCGCTTATAAGCGGAGCCGGGATACTCTGTGTGTCGAAGTACAACATCTGTGATGAGATGACGGTTTTTGTAGAAAGATTCGTAATTCTTTCCAACCCCTAGGCTACGTGTGTTGACCAACACTCTTCTGAAGAGTACTGGGTAGACCTCAATGTTCAGGAGTTTGCACATCCGACCCAAAATAGCCTGTTCACGGATGGGAGTCTTTGCATATGGTCAGTTTACAACCTACATGTGTCTAGGTCTAAAATACCTTGTAAAGAATGCATTGTCTCAGTTCAGCAGGAAGGTCTAGCAGTCGAAAACGCTCCTGTCGGTAAGCCGATGTTGATGATGTTGATTTGAACGTCATTGTACTGAAGTTTTCATGCAAATACCGGCGGGTCTTAGAGGTTCTTGCTGGGCTGTCGGTGAGCAAGTCGAAGTGAGTGATCTCATGTATTGTGTACCGATAGTTCTGACGCAAAGGCACGCATGCTAAGCCCGCCCACGTTCAGTGACATACGCGCTGGTCCGCCAGGCCTCTGTCCGCAATCGCAGATTCATTTCACTTATTAGTACATGCCAAAGCAAAACACCGTGAAACTCGGCAATCTCCTAGCAATTTACTCCCCAGAAGACACAACCCGCACTAGGCCTTCCCAGTATCTAAAATGTCTTTTCATGGGCTGCCCGCGGAGATTAGGGTCAACATACTCGAACTCGTAAGAAAAAACCCTATCCCAATGTATTACATTACGCTAACGACACTCCAGCTTGCACCCCAAGAGCTTCTCAGAATGTGCCTGAGTAACAAGCAGGTCCTCGCCGAGGCCTACCCCCTCCTCTACCGAGTCATTTCACCCTTCGATGTCTCAATGATCGATAAAACTCCGGATGGAATCACCGTACCACTTATCCAGGACCGCATGAAAACAACCCAAGCTCTTGGCCTCGTGATCCCGCTTTTGGACCCTAAGATTGCGGGCCATGTGCAAAACAGGCTACGACGATTCATTAGTGCTGTTCCAAAGGAACAGTTGAATGTTGTCGCTATCTCTCCACAGAGCAAATTGGATCTTCAGGCATATATTCAATATGTGCGTTTAGTTAAGTCACAGACTAAGGCACATACGGTTGTCCTACCAACATTCATGAATCCCACGGTGGCGGAGTTCGCAAGTCTGAGTCCTGTCGCGGTCTGGCTGCGCTGCGAATGCAATGACTTGAAGAACCGCGAGCTCAACGTGTTCATGCGCCAAGGCGCAGATGTGGGATTGGCGGATATTGTATTGAAGCGCGCCAGTCGTCTGAAGACTCTGTGTGTATGCGCATATGGAGGTCTGCAATGGATGATCGTGCGCTTCATCAAAGGACTAGGGCTCGGTGATGTTCTGACCCTCGATGAGCTGAGCATCTACAGATCTGATGTTAGCTGTGTTCCTTTGGCCTCAATCGACTTTGAAAAGCTCAAAATTCTCGAGCTCGTCAACTTCCCGGACGCTAATGGTGTCAACCGTTTCCTTCGCAGCTTGGCAGATATGACCTTGCGTATCCAGAGATTTGTTCTGCGCTCATCTCGTCTACATGAGAAACGGACGGATGAAATTAGGGAAACAGATCTTCTGCAGTTCATCAAAAGCTTCTGGGGTGCTACTGAGATTTCGGTACAACTTCCGTGGCCGTTGCATTTAGATCCCAGGGAAGTTATCGATACTCATAAAGAGGCATTGAGGGTATTCTCGATGAGGCTCGGGGACGAGATGATACCATCGGAAACATGGCGACAAGTATTCGAGGCGTGTCCAGACCTTACCGGCATTGGTCTTCTGTGGGCCCTCGGGAAGCAAACTGATACTAGCGAATTTTGTGCAAGTACCCATTGCTCATCATTGCTTCTCAGGCCATAAAGCTAACAGTACTCCAGAACATGCTGACTTCGGCCAAAAACCTCCGCAATCTTCTTGTGTTCGTTGAACCCTCGAGACTTATGCCGAAGAGAACGTGGAACAAGGACCGTAAAGCTCAACAGGACGACGTAAAGATCGCAGCTTTAAATCTATCCAGATTTCTCTGTATAACCCATCCCGACCTATCTACTGTCTCTATTGCCCCTCGCCTCGCCAATTATCGAGACAATCATACATACAAAATCAAGGCAGCACGCCATTTCAGATATATATCTGTAAACGGTGCATTGCAGTGGAGCAGCGCCAACTGCTTGTTTCGCGACGAGACAAAGCTTAATGGTGATGTTATGGAGGTATATCTAGATGGCACAGAAGAGACCGATCTCGAAGTTATGGGAGGAGGGACAGCGTGTAGCCTGAATGATTGGGAGAGAAAGATGATGGGGGATCTATTTTCGCGGCCGAAACACTAGGCCGGGGAGGGAAAAGGCCTCAGGGTAATGACGTGCGCAGACTATGTCGCCCATCAATTCGATGGTTAATTCCAGAAATTCGAGGTCTGTTCTCAATCCCATTTTAAGGTACTGGTTGTCGCTTCAGACTCGGACATCCTTTGCTATATAATTACGCGGAAAACCAACTGCCAGAACGGGGGTTCAGATAATGTAATACATTTCCTGAAGTACTATAGTTATTTAGACGAGATTCTACCTAAGTGGTGTTTAGTAGGCGAAGCGCTTCAACCACTTAATATAACTACAGTATCTGTACCTCTACTCTAATACTAGTATTGATTAGGTACTATCTAAACCTGCATCTACGACCGCCAAAAACAGATACCATACGACTACACTGTGGGAGCGCCTCGTCTACTAAACACTACTTAGGTGGGACTTCGCTTGAATTAGCAGCACTTCTAGAATAGTAATCCCTCTATGTACCCCGTTCCGGTAGTAAACTCTTATTTCAGTCCTATCTTCCTCTAAATCTGCATTGTAGGCGCGCACATAATCAATGACCTGCTCTCACATTAAAGTCATACTAAAGAACAGGAATAAATCTAGCTTTCATGCGTAACAAGCTATCTCAACACAATCCTCAAGATCCTTCTCTGCATATTTAGGATCGCTGTGTTGTCTTAAGGACAAAAGATCATGTGCATACGTCTAGTCATTGCTGCCAAAAGGGTAATTGTGGTTGTCAGTGACTGCAGATGATCAGTCCACCTCCGACCTTCTAATCTGCCCCGTACTTCCTTATTAGGTTCTTCATGATGCTAGCAGCACCTGAGCGGTAACCACCACCGAAAAGAGCATAGTGGTTGAGATGGTGATATCTGGACAATTTAGCGTACTTCGGATCGCATCAACCTCATCGAGACTATACTTACAGCTCATATAGCTTCACCCTATCCTCGTACTCTGCGACTGGTTCCGTCTTGGGATAGAGCTCATGGTACTCCTTCAAGAAGCTCCCACCAAAGCCCCCAAACATCTTCATGATGCCCAGTTCGAACTCACTATGTGCATAGCAAGCGCTTGGATCATACACCAATTCCTCTGCATCGCCACCCTTCGTTCCTATTGTACCAGCGCTGGCGTTGCCGCTCCAAAGATCGCCATGAACGACTACAGGTGTAACAGCCCTCCCTCCATTCAGGTGATCGTCGTCAAGAAGCCGAGGTACAACTTTTGACGCTGTTGCTTCCACGAGGTTGTGGAGCTCCTTGTCCCCGCC
The DNA here is from genome assembly GCA_010015825.1 of Lophiotrema nucula. Classification (NCBI taxonomy): domain Eukaryota; kingdom Fungi; phylum Ascomycota; class Dothideomycetes; order Pleosporales; family Lophiotremataceae; genus Lophiotrema; species Lophiotrema nucula. Next base: position 115,799 of record ML977341.1, read on the forward strand.
ATTGTTCTTCTCCGCTCTCTTCAAGATAAACCGCAGCCTGTTGTTCGCGTAGAAATCTGCCCAAGAGCTCTTGTATGAATTGTCCTGCGGTGTGTCTCCACAGCATGTTGTCACTGGAAATCCAAACTGCGGCTTGTCATAGCCTTCAGGTATTGGGGCAGGGGTCGTGTGCAGCTTCGCGAGCTTGGAGGCCAACGAGGGCGCTGACGACTTCGAGGACGAGCGGCCGGTTAGGCTCAGGAAATCGGTCACGAGGAAATGAGTCGATGGCTGTGAGGAATAGGTCCCGTGACCGAAGGATTGCGGGCAGAGGGACGGGACGGCATCGTGGAGGGCGTTGAGCGAGGCGTGTTCGCCTGCAACCTGGTTCAGTAGCTACACGGGTGTAGGTATCTTAGGGAGAATCGCGACCTTTAAACATGACTTCTGCATCTTTGCCACTGCCTGACTTCATGAAGAATAGCTTTTGCGTGCCATCGCTGAGCTTCGTCGTGATCCTTGAGGTCGATGCAGAGCTACATCCTCCGCCACCTGCAGAAGATACAGTGGTATTCTCGGGGTCGATATCGAGCAGCTTGACAACTGCTGGGTCGATCTTCATGGCGGATCGTATGGCTTGTCGGCGAAAGGTATTGAGCATAAATTGTTGGGCATTGGAGATACTGAGGACAGAAGGTCTTGGGATAGCTGTGCTCGTATGACGTCGAAGTTCTTATCGATAGAGCTGCAGGTGCGGCTAAATGATACCTACCTTTGGATGACTCCTTATTCCAATGTCGAACCAGCTGCGTATTTATGGCCCATGAACTGTATCACTGCTGCCAGCCTCCTGACCTTATGCGAGCTGCATAAACATCATTGAGAGGACATTCGAATGTTGCGGCTGATCACGTGGTAATAGATGAGTCAGCACCTAGCGCCTTTACCCGCCAACTTCATCCAACCCGCATCACTCGTCCGATTCGACCTCCAGCAACCTGCCTTTCATTACGACAACATGGCGAACAATGGCTCTGTCATAGCACCATCATATCGATCCTTTGCTTGGACTGGCTTATGGCGACGAGTCTGATCCGTAGCTTCATTGATGCCTATGAACACATCACCTTTGCATATACTTCACTCTCCGTTGATGACGGCAACGAAATCATTGAAGAGGCTATATTTTCCAACTCGGCAGGACCAAGCTGCGCGACAAAGGTATCTGGATTGGCACCGACGACCCTGAATCTCAATAGCATCTTGAAGACATCGTAGCCGTCGACAACATCTTCACCAAGAGTTTCTGCGTCTCCTCCCCACTTCTCCCCAACTCGTGAAGTCCTGAAGACGGCACGTCAAGCCAAGACAATCTTGCAGAAGGATCTTCTTCAGCACTTCGGGCCTAGAACGAGCACGAGCCTTCTGGAAAGGTCACTTGAAAGAACTAAATGAGTTATTGCTACACTGAATATCAAGTTGATGCTCGGTAAGGCCCAAAATTGTAGCACGACAACGCTGTAGGTATACCACAGAAGACTTGTTGTTGATGCTGGCCTCGTCCTCCCACATTGACGCAACGAAGCGAGCTGGTAGTGACGGTCTGGAGGCACGCGCAGATCTCGCGGGAGCTCTGGGGGTGGTCTTGGAGGGGGTGAAAGACGTAGGCGAGGTGACAGGACGATTAAAGGTGTGGGATCGCGTGCGAAGACCAAGAGCTAGTGCAGTGCAGCTTCTGAGTCGGACAACTGGGTTGGAGTATAAGCTTAGTGAGGATACACAGGATATGGTAAGAGAATATCTGTCTGAAGACGGACTCCCGGAGTTTACACGAGCGTGTGTGAATAGAATGTTGTTTAGTCATGATTGCTTGGGGGAGACGAGGAGGGCGGTGCGGAACTGGAAGGATTCGGCGAATGGTGCCGAACATGCATGAGGCACAGCAATGTTGGTTCCTCGACACTAGATCGGCACGCGATGATCGAGAAAAGCCGTACACAGAACTCGCCTGACTGGTCTTCCTTCGCGAAATGACGTTCCTCCATCTTCGATTTCTATCTAGGAAACTAAGATGAATAATTTCAATTTGATTCTAAATCATCTAACGAGTCCTTCCTTCAATTGCTTCAACCATTTCACACAGATGCAAAAGGCCAGAAACGCTGTTGCCAGTTATGCTGCTGTACGGCGTTTTTTTATCCCTGCATGATACGCTACGAGCTATGTACAGAGTCTGGACACCTCGGAGTGCCTCCTCGCTAGCGTAAAGCCACAAAATGCGTATCTTTTAAACTATTATAAGCAGCGGTTGGCTTCTATCTTTACTATACTGCGTAAAGTACCCGTTGTTGATCTTAACAGGGAGGCACTCCGAGGTGTCAAGAGTCTGTACTGCATGTGTGCACAACGGGCGCTTTATTTACGCCCCGGTCAGACGGCTATATGCAAAGCTTTCCCCGTCAAGGTAAGATTGACAGACGCACAGGAGCTGCAACGTAAGCCAGAGGAATCTGATAAGCGGAATTCTACCAACACAATGGAACTGCTGTCGAAGACACCAAATTACTGATAAGGGCGCGGTGAGACGTATGATTAGGGAGGAAGTGGATACCGGGGCAGATTCCTCGTCACGTTCGTACCCACTTGCTGACCATCCATCGCTTCAAGGTCCTTGGGGGTGCATGTAGTGTAAGTCAGGGGTCCCCAGCGGGGTCAATGCTTATACCCAAATTGAGGGTTGCGTCTCGTCTATAGCGACGCCACCCACCCGCTTTGACCGTTCTCCGGGTTTCGGATATGTTTAGCTTCCGAGCATTAACCAAATAAAAACAAGCCGAATCTCGTATTAGACGTTGAGGCGAAGGTGGGATGGTAAGCCACCACCTCTGACCGCTTGCCACCCCTGCATTCAAACCATTTTCACCACATCCGCTCTATTTTCTGAGTCCGATTTGGTATCTTTCTTAGCTTAGCATCGTGAAAGGACTGTTTAGTTCATCATGGTAGAAGGTACCATCCGGCACTCATCATTCCCCCTAACCATCTGATTGAGTGTCTGGCTAAGCGACTCCTCACAGATGATTCCATGAACCACCAATCCGGCGATGTGGCGTCTCCGAATAATCACACCGTCGAGGATAGAGAAGCCACTGCGGAAGCACAAACGCAACCACAGATGACGTCAAAAGCACCTGATAGCCCAGAAACGCCGCCAACTTACCCAGGTGCACTCAAACAATCGATCCTAGTGATTGCCTTGATGTTGGGCACGTTCATTGTTTCCCTCGACCTGGTACGAAGTAGACAATCATCTTGGCTCATAGTAGCAAGCTAACGAATGAACCTTCAAATAGAGCATCATAGCCACCGCGATTCCGACGATTACAAAGGACTTTCACAGTGTCGAACAGGTCGGATGGTATGGCTCCGCATTCCTAATGTGCCTCGCGATGTTTCAAGGTGTCTGGAGCAAGGCCTACAAATACTTTCCACTGAAGATTGTCTTCCTTGCCTGCGTCTTCATTTTCGAAATCGGGAGTCTCGTGGCTGCTCTAGCTCCCAATAGCGTGGCCCTCATTTCTGGTCGTGCAGTCCAGGGTCTCGGTGGTGCCGGTCTCACTTCAGGATGCTATATTATCGCCGCATTTATTGTACAGCCTTCGCGCTTGTCTACGGTTATGGGACTGTTCGGCGCTATTTGGGCTTGTGTGTCCGTCTTGGGCCCTGTGCTTGGCGGAGTGTTCACCCAAGATCTTACCTGGAGATGGTGCTTCTGGATCAACTTGCCAATTGGAGGCGTAACGTTTCTCGTCATTCTATTTCTCTTTACCACGCCGTCGCACTCACGGTCTGCTGAAGCTCCATCATGGAGACAGTATCATCGCGAGTTCGACGTTTTGGGAGTTATTCTCGGGCTAGGTGCCTGGGTTTGCTTGCTGCTGGTGCTGCAGGATGGTGGTGTAAAGCACGCCTGGAACTCTAGCTTCTCTATTGGCTTGCTCGTTGGTTTCTGGCTGCTTGTCATCGCCTTCGTTGCCGTAGAGTGGATAGAGGGTGACACCGCTTTAGTTCCAAAACGACTTTTGAAGAGTCGTACTATTGGAGCATGTACTCTCTTTGCCCTCCTGTAAGTTCACGGAAAAGTCGAATGCACGTGCCGTGAGACTGACCATGTTGTGTCCCTAGTTCCAACGCCGGTGGGGTGTCCCGGACGTATACCCTTCCCCTTTACTTCCAGGCTGCGCAAGGGGTGTCGCCATCGAACAGTGGGGTGCGCACCATTCCTAGCGTGCTATCATTCTGTATGAACCGTCAAATCCTCTATTCTATGTGATGTTACTGACGTCAATTATCAAAGCCTTCGCAAGTCTCGGATGTTCCATCGCCCTTGGGAAAATTGGATACTACCAGCCTTTCCTCTGGGCAGGTGGGATTTTGATCACGGTAGGATCTGGTCTGTATTATACGCTGGATCCAAGTTCGTCGGCTGGATATTGGATTGGATACCAGATCATTGCAGGTGTTGGGCAGGGCATGGTCATCCAGCTTCCGGCTATGGTTGCGCAGAAGTTCTCAACTCGACAAGATCTGTCTGTCACTGTGGGAATCGTAATGTGTAAGTCTCGGTCGGTTACGGACCATTACATGCAGATACTGATTTATCACGGTAGTTGCCCAATTCGTTGGCGGAGGTTTTGGTGTGTCGACTGGTCAAGCTATTCTCAACAATCGCCTCATCAATACGCTCCCTGTTGGTAACTCCGTAGTCACCCCTGCGCACGTGCTGACTGCAGGTGTTACGGGACTACGAGAAGCATTCCCGGACCCTCAAGACCTCGCGGCTGTTGTTGCCTCATACATGATTGGTCTCAGAGACGCATGGGTGTTTACTACTGCTATGTCTGGCACTGCTTTTGTCGCTGCTTTTGCGGGAGAGTGGAAGTCCATCAATGAGCCCGCTCCGGACGCAAAGCCTGCTAACAAATCACCGTCTGCGACCGAGGAGGCGAAAGCATGATAGCCTTGAGGCTACTTCTCCTACCTGTTCTGTTACTAGTGTTATATCACAGGATTATGCATAGAGACATCTCCTCTTGCTTAGACTGGCGGAAAAGACTAGTGGGAGGAAATTCAAGGTTGAAAGACGTTCATTTACTGCTGTACTGGTTATAAACTTTTAACGATATATAATAGCATATTACTTTGATGATGGATACGAGATACCTGTGACGCAGCCATGCATAAAGATACTCCTCAAAGGGAGCAGATGGGCGCATCTCTCTCCTATTGGGCGGCATGTTGCGTCTCTTATATTTAGTATTGACCAGTACTGGCTCATCTTTATTTTCCGATCATACAAGTCTGCGTCGCCGCCGCTTACGATCACGAGCTGTTCTCCCTGTCCAAAAGCGCCCACGCACGCGCTTAGATCCTCAGTCGTTTCCATAACCAACGCATCCTCATCCGAATTAAATGAGAATCATTGCGATCTCTGGAAAACTCGCCCACACATCTCTTCGGGTTTGCACGATTTCTACATCACATTCACCTCCTGGCTTCAAGAACCAGAACGACGAGCCCTCATGGCTAAGAGTGGCGAATCCTTCCCGATACGATGTCCTGGGCATCGAAAAACATGCGCCGTACAGCAAGCAACGCTTCACAGAGTTGGCGAAAGACTATCATCTGACCATAGTCGGCACATCGCAGACGAGATTATCAGCCATAACGTGAGAGCTGAGCTCTTCTGGAAATTAGTAGATGCTTACAATCTTCTCCCAAATCCCCAACGGCGACAGGTATACGATTCATCTGGACTAGGTTGGCAAGATCCGGACAAACCTGGACCTACCAGAGATGGATTGAACACACTGAACGCAACGGCCGCGAAGCCGAGCACTCACAATCTCACGAAAACCATGTTCGGCAAGAGAAAGACTTCATACGAAACGGAGTCTCATCAGTAGTGATGCTGTTAGCGATCCTTGTCAGTGCATGGTTGCAAACGGCACGGGCGGCAAAGACCTCCCGTGCAATGACACGGGAGCAGTGGAAAAGACACTTGGTCGCGGTCGAAAGATTATGTCAATTGTATACCGAGACTGGTCATTCAAACAAGGAAGATCGAATTCAGAGATTCGTTATTCACCGTGAAGTCAGGAATGGAGGTTTGGGAGCAGGCGTCGCCTGCAAACCAGCCGAGATTTGCGGCGATTCCTGACAGTCGCACCCGAGAGAATAGTCTTTGCACCAATTAAGGTACAGTCTCATCTTCATACTTCAAACGTCAGGCAGTTACCCTATTCTACTCTTATGCGATCTCTACCTAAACTTGCTTTGCCAGGGGAAAGAAGAGAAGTCCGTCAGGCAACTGGAAGATCGCCAGGCGTAATTAATATAAGGATAAACTCCCAAGCCAAGAGTGTCACTAAACACAACAAAGAGCCCGTCAGACCTGTTCACAGCCTTGTAACATACAGCTTTCCCTTGCTCCCCTGCTGTTGCTATTGTGTGCACCCCTTCCGTAAGCCTCAACTTCCTCGGCTCATTTCAAAGGTCCGACTGTCGATACAACTTCCGATTGCAATGTATGATTGCACGACAGAACGTGGAAGGAAAACATTAACCGAGCCCCAGAGCTTGGACTCAAAGTGGTCGAACATCCTTCACGAGCTTCGCGTGAGCAACGGCTCTCTTTCTCCGGTACCGTCTTCCTCCCGCTCATTAGGTCTCTCCTCGTCTCTCCGCTCTCCATACTTCTTCTCCAACTTCCACTGCACATGTGCATACACCAAGCTCGTGTAGAATAGCAACCTGTCCTAACATTAGCATTGCAATCCATCTAACTCCAAACAGCTTACTGACACCAAAGGCACAATAGCCGTCAACGTATATGCGACCCGCATCGCCTTCCTCTCTGCAACATCACGGTCGTTGAAATATTGCCAAGGCCCAAATAAAGAGTCCATCAGCAGCCACAGCCACAGCCCCGTCGCCAAGCCGGACTTAACACCTTCGAAAACCAACCTCTTGGTATTGTCGAGAACTGTGCGACGCTGGGTGATCACAATAAAGGTTATACCTAGGGCCATGAGGCAGGTGAAGAGGTAGGTCCTAAGGGTGGTGAATTAGCGGCAAAAATAAGATTGTGGAAGGTGAAGACCAGGTCGGGGCAATCCATACACGAAGTAGTAGTAATAGCCATAGTATACATAAGGGAATAGAAGCTCTGCGAAATCGAAACTTCCGAGCACGAGGCCGATGGGGAAGGAGACGAGTGCTTGGAAGAGGCCGAGGGTGCGGATCATCTGACTCCCAAGATCCCTGCTTTGCGCTGGCGCAGATGCATCGCCCGAGCGGTTCGCCATTATGAATTGGACCGATGTACGAGAACAAAAAAGAAAATGGAGGATGGCGGTGGTTGAAGATTGGGAAACGGCAATGTTTATGTTGTTGTTGCCTAGTTCGAAGGATCGAGGCGAGGATCTGCATCTGCGCCCAGTTAAGGCAGTGCACCCGCGAAGCCACGTTTGTCTCACATTATGAAACACTTGCAATGCAGTCAGGTGATCAGAGAGGTGATTGCGGATAATTGCCGCTCGACACCCGCTTCCACCATCGCGAACCTGGTGTTGAAGAGTTCGTCCTTAAGCAAACGAGCCTTTTCTGCCTCTGAAAGACTTGTTTCGTGTGTGTGACAACCTCCACTCTCGGCCCCACAACATCGAAATGCACTTTCAAAACCTTTTCCTCGTCACATAAGCCGCTATTCTCCCACGCCTCCACAACATCGCTCTCGATCACCGCCTGCTGATCCTTATGCACGCACAGGAACACAAACTTTGCACCTCTTAGGTTCGGAAACATCTTCAACCATAGCTCGGCATCGTGGAGAACCTGAGTCCAGGAAGGGATTGCGAATGCGTGGGTGTCTGCCATCAAGAACCGGGCATAAAGCCACTTAACGCGCGGAAACAGCGTTGGGGGCGGGAGATCGAGCTGGAAATGTCTTTCCCAAATCGGGTATTTGCACGTGATCCAACCGCTCCCTATCAACTCGTCGAGGAACTCATCTCTAATCTGCTTGTTGAGGTATAATAGCTGTGTCGGAAATACGCAATAGTGCGGTCCTTCTGCTTCTTCGTCCTCTTTCTCTTTCACCAGAAGATTGTAAATCGTGTCTCTGATCTCTCGTGGGAGACCGAGAAAGTTGAAATGCCCTGGTGGAAGAGGAGGTGTTGTGGAAAGAGCGAGCCATTCAGTTTCCCGTCGGAGGGCGAAGGTTTTGAAGCGGTCGTAAAACTCTTTTCTCTCGACGTCGCCGCAGGAATGTTTGCAGCATATGCAACGTTCCAAGGATTCCATTTTGCCGAGAACAGAGCGTGGAGTTCGGTAGGTGCCCATTTTCCTCGTGCGCGAAGGAGATACAGAGGGAGATTGAAGCCCGAAATCTTCTGAGAATTGTGTGCCTAGGATGCCGCACGCTGGGATAGGTGTGGTTCGGCTAAATGCAGGGGTTGCATATCGCGTACTTTTGTCCTTAGTCCGCTTCCACACCCTGTGGCTCACGAAGATATCTGTCCCTTGGACAAGATGGAGGGCGGAAAAATTTGAAAAGGCTTCAACTTTTATACAATACACTTTATACATTGATTCCATCAGCGCTGGGTCGACAACCGCCCCATTTCCCTGCAAGCACGCCCAATCCGGCATTAGGCGTTCAAGGCGCGCATCATCATCCTGCTCGCTAATCTTGCTGACTGAAATACAACCGCCAACGATGAAAGTTTCCGAACCCGAAAGCTGTCGAGCCAGATACCATACTCATGATGCCTACGCCAGCTCTAGGCAAGGAAATGCTTTCCGGGAGCCTCAACGATTTGTAGACATGACTATGGCCTAGTCCCTCATTCATGAGCAGGAATTTTAAAGCGGAGAAATAACGATCAATGTCAATATTCACCACCAAAGAAACAGCTGTGTCTTCAAGAACTGCACCAGTTTGGCACATCTTGCCTCTCGGCCTTGGGCTGGTGACAGTAGCTGACACGCAGCCTTGGAAGCACAAGTCTGTAGCGATTGTGACGCGGAACTAATGGATACTCCAGTCGACAACATCTAGTGGCGAAGTGAGAGCTTTAGTAAGCAGTAGACCCAGGCCAGACTCTCGCCCTAGGAGTATCCACTCTCTTCCAACCATTGCTTGACATCGAACAAAGGAGTCGTCAGGGTTGAAACCTCCCGCAAGACGAGTTTAAACTGGTGATGCCGGCATTGCGCCAAAGCCTTGCATTGTCCACTCCTCAACATCGAGACGTACACCGTATGGTCCCTGCCGGTAATCCACATGAGAGTGCCGAGGAAGCTTGTGAGCTGGTGGGATACCGTCTCGTGTGTTATACGTGTGTTGATGAACAATGCGCCTGTAGCCGTTGTTGTATACCAAAGAGATCGTCTGGTAGTGCATGTGGTACGTAGTTGTTGCAGAGAAGGGTATGTAAGTGTCTGTCTGCTTCGCTTGGAGTGGGTAAATGCCGTCATGGCCTAAGATCCTGAGTTGTTGCTGCGTCCACTCGTCTACAATTTTTTGCACGCGTTCCTTTACATTGATCGGTTCGTTCAGTGCTAAGCATCGTGCAGCGATCCACATACGGACACCGTGGAGTGGTCCCTCGGAGAGCACAAACTGCTCCAGGCTCAAGATATTTGCGCCCTCTTGATCTGATGGAGAATCTGGTCGTGCAAATGATTGAAATGTCGCGGCTTCCGAGTGGGAGCTCTTGTTCCGTTTGATCGGGGCTACCAGGTCGTCCCACTCTTCCTGCACGCCAGTTGTGATCTCAGTCTCGAACGTGTCTGCGGACGCGCAACGCCTATTGGCCTCCATGAGGTAGTCCAGTTGATCACGGTAATCGATTGGATCCGTTGGTGGGCCGGTTCTCAGGCACTGCTCGCCAGCGGAGTGAGCGTGAAATTCCTTTCCCGGTACCGCTTGCTGATCGAAGCGCTCGTGTTCATAAGAATCTGGTGAATGAGAATGATGCGGCGACTCTTGTGTACGGACACACTCTTGGTGCTGGTCTTCACTGGGTGCAGATCGCTGTCTATCGCCGCTAGCCTCCTTTAGAAGCACATATTGAAGCAGAGGTTGAGCTGGTCGACCGCGAGGCTTTGGGATGAATTTTGATGTCGGTTGATCAATACGGCTATTCTCATCCTTTAGAGCTGGATGATCAGGGTGGAGCGCTTGGGCTGATTCTCCATCACTCAGGATGCTTGACGAGATATCGACAGTGGCAGCGTGCTGCTCTAAGATCCAGCGGATCCTCGAGATGCCGAGGGGATAATGAGCTCTATCCTTCGCATTCCCGTCGCGTGGTTGCTGAGTCTCCTCGCCGCGGCCCTCGTCCACTTGCACTTTCTGCTCGGGCGAGGTGCCATCTTGTGGTGTCGTCTGCGCGGTATGATTTGACGCACTATCTTCGCATGATGATGATTGTGAGGTCTTCGATGTGGCGGACGATCGTCGACGCGCCATCCAGGGGCCTTGGTTACAGTCTTCCTCGTGAGGTCCAGGCACGACGATGCATGTGGGCTCTGACATACCGGAGGTAAATCTCCAAAGAAACAGGTTACACAGATCGACGAACTGATGGATGACACAGGGATGAAGACCGAAGCCGTGTTCGTCCACCAGGTCCTTGATGCTCTGGTTCTCCACCAGGTCATGAAGTATCATCCACCTCTTTACGTAGTGTGATTCTACGCGCGCCATCATGCGCTGTTCTGTCTTCTTCGCGAAGTGGGCATCGACCTTCTTCTGTCGCGCTTCCATCGGATCCCATGTGAGAAGATGTAGATGGGCTCGAATTTCTTCCTTTGTTGCGCGGTGCTTGATGTGCTCTTTCAAGATAGCAATGACCTTCTCCGCGCGAGCTTTCTCATCGTCCGTTGTCGAAGTATGGGTCTGAGTCAGCTCGCAAACTCGGGTATTACGGTAGCTCAAGTAGCCATCAGTGTCTATATAGGAGCGCTCAATGATGTTCCTCGGGATCGTCTTCTTCTCTCGGGTATCGTTAGACACATTGAAGAGCGGTATGTAGCAGGTGATGAGTTTGTTGTCGTGGAAGCGACGGTTGTTGAAGCGCTTGATGAATGTCGCGGCGTCCTCGTTGCTAGGTGTGTTGACCTTCTCAGTTTTGAAGACCAGACGTGGCTTTGTCCAATCAACAATCTGAAGCGTTGGTAGAGGACGAGGAATCTCTCTCTGGAACTCGAAGCTTGGATCCCATGTCAGTAGGCGATTGTGGTTTCGGTATCGAAAATTGGCGTTGGCGCCTGTAGCGACTTCGGCGAGGCGAGGTTGCAATGAGGGCGCCGGGGCACGCGGGCGATGAGGTTGATTATAGGTCTTCCATAGCTCGTTTCCGGTATAGACGGCAAGTCCAATACCAAGAAGGACGGCAGCTAGATTGCGCGGATGCTTGAAGCCCGCCATGGTGGCTGGATTCTCGGGAGAGTTGTCAATGAAGTCGCGGAGATTTGGAAATGCGCGACAGGAAGTGAACGCTTGTGCGAGCGCGAAGGGGACCGTGCCGTGAAAGCAGGCTTAGTAAATCTGTCTCGTGGGTTGCCCGGGCACAGAAAATGATGACGTCAGCGTAGAATATGTTATATGCGAAGTAATTCACTGGGTTCTTCCTGTACGTGCTATGATACTTGCGTCTGTAGACCGTGAAAGGACCAAGATGACCATGACGAAACTCGATCATAGAGCGCCGTGGGAGCCCTGGATAATAGAACTAAAAGAACTAGAGTATAGCTACGTGTAGAGAAAATGCAATGGAAATGAACTCTGAATTTAGACTATACTTTTCGATGCGCAAATGCTGGTGGAATGTTAAATGAGGGAAATTACCCGCCCCCATGGGAAAAGATTTGCAACATCTTTTAGTTGGTCTAATACAAGTGCTTTAGTAGCGCTTTGACGAAACCATCTCTCTTAGCTTGGTCCTTTGGAAAGATATGGCCACCGCTGGTATACTTGCGGAAGGCCGAATAAGTTGCAAATCTAAGCAAAGGGGTGCCATTTCGACGATGGTCGATGAGGTTGACGAGATTGACCAGAACGCCTTTCAACGCCTGGAAATGATTAGCATTGCGCAAATTTCCCCACCGGATTTAGAATCCTACCTTTCGACACTGGGTAATGGTCTCAGGCGCCGGGTCAATGCCGACTTCCCTGCATAGATCCTGCCAGGTCTTCAACTTGTCCTTCTCTGCGCCGTACCAATGCTCGAACTCCTCCTCATACGCATCGCCCTTCTGACTTCGCCACTCACTACTACCCGAGGTCCACCCCTCGTGCAAACTCAAGCGATCGAACTCGTCAGGCACGTTCGCGTCAGGGTTCGGCTCGAAGCCGATGAATTGCTTCCAATATGCGCTGCCGGTAGCAGAAGCAAGGCTGTCTACGTCAGACTCATAACCGACATCGCTAGCCAGACTTCCGCATCGGGTTGAGGTTGGAGTGTTGATGATGCTGTACGAGCCAGTAGTAGAGACATTGCAGCTCTTCACAGTCTCCAGTCTAGCTTGCGACGGAGAGATAAACGTGGCAGGAAGCGACTTTCCAAAACACCATTGTCGCTCGCGCTTAACTTGCTTGGAGTTCCACTTCTTGCTTCCAGCGAGTTTGTTGAACTCTTTGACTGCTGATTCAATTCCATCAAGTTTGAATTCGGAGTACACACCAAAGCAAAGATGTTGAAGATTCGTCGGAGCGCCTGGGGTATTAGCTTATATCGACGGCCAAGTAGAAAGTATTTAACTTACCATTCGTAGAGTACCCATCCCACTCGGTGTTAACCCACGGTTCTTCCATCCATTGTCGCCAATAACGGCGCCAGCTAGCAGATCCTACGACAAGTTCCCTACTGTGAGCGATACGGAAGAACTCTTGTTCGTAATCCGCGTCATCGGGAAGAAGATTCAGTTGCTTGAACGGTCCCTGCTTTCTTGGGTTCGACTCGTTCGAGCGTTGGATCATTTTGGCGCCTTCTGAGCAATGTGAGTAGACGTTCGAATACATGAGGCTAATGCGCTTACTGAGGCCGGTGTATCCGTACTGAGAGCCGAAGCACGCCAACCAACGCGAATTCCATTCTTCATGTCCGCCGATCCAGCCCTTGACCTTTGCGAGACGCGCAAACTCATGCTTGATCGTCTTGTCCGGGTCTAGCGCGATCCCGGTACCCTCCGCCCATTTCTCAAGAAGAGTCCTTTGCAGGTCCTCGCTCAGCATCGGTCCGCAGTACCCGGCAACTGGTAGGACTGGAGGTGCTGAACTCAAGGTTGCGAGAACCTGTGAAACTCGCTTTGGCGTCGGATCGCAGTTCTCCATGAGGTTTGAGGTTTCAAAATCGCTTGTTCCAGCCGAATCTGTTGCAGTGTTGACTTCATTTAATGTAAACTGGCTGGTGGGGGTGGGCGGGCGAGGTTCGGGGCCGGGTTCTTTGTTCGTGGCACCAACGGTGGCTCCAGAAGCGGAAGGCTTGGTAGCACAGGGTTCACCAAACCTGTCGAGGATCTCGTGGTGCGATACGAGAAGGCCAACTCGAGCGAGCTGGGCTTTTATGCGCTGTGATTCAGCGTGCGAAAGAGGGTTGGGGAAAGGCAGCTCGCCGCGCATTTTCACTGGGGTAAGGGAAAGAAATGTGGAAGACCGTGGCGTTGTAAAACCTCAAGTCCAGTCAACAAAATTTAAAGTTGGGTGGTTGGGTTGGCCTGCTGGATTCTGATAGGCAACTGTGGCCGATTGATGCATATGGGAAGCGGTACCGAAACCACGTAGAGGTTTGGTTGACCCGGGCGTATCATAGCGCATTGCTCGCCTGCAAAATTCGAAGTTGCTGCTTCTACATCATGTTCTGGCCTCACAGTTCGCTTGTCGTGTGAGTATTAATGGGACAAATTCAAAGTCTCGTCGTTGACTTTACGAAAATTCTACACTCTGAATATCTAAGCCGTTAAGCAAGGCGATTGACGCACAAATGAGAATCATATCGAAGCGCAACCAAATTTGAGACCGGTACCATGAATCGGTAACAAAGCGTGCATTGGATCCTGCATGATGGAGCTACCACACCTATACACTCAAATTCTGGACAATAGGACCCAGCAGATCGTCTAAGCAGACTTCTCTTCCCACCCAGCAAGCTGTCGTGTATCATGGGGTCTCATAAGGCCGCTTCACCAGGATAAAACGCTCTTAGTCGTCAGAACCTTTGAAGCCCGCTATCGCATATACGCAACAATCATTTCGGTGCCATAGAGACGCCGCCCATCTTGTGAATGAGCAGACCCAAAGCTTTATCATCGATGCTGCCATTACTCCGAGTGACCTTGCGCAGGTTCTCTTCGCTCAAGATGCCATGTTCACGAAAGAAGGCGACCATATCGGCACCGCTCATGTCCTCAGTCTTCGCCCCATGATGATCATGAATGGCGATGCGGTCCGCCCCGATGCTGTTGCTACCCCAAGTCTTGATCTTGAGGTTCTGAGCGGAAGTCGCAGGAACGGGCTCCATGTTGTATACCGCAGAGGATTTGGCTGTACCGGAATCGTTGGCTGCAGTTCTGTCCTCCAAGACATCACAGATGTCAACGGCTGTCCAACGGCTGCCGCCACGCTCCTCGCAAAGGCGATTGTCGATGTGCATCCTCATGGGCGCGACGAAGTCCGCGAGGTTTGGGACATTGAGTCCTTTGGAGAGATTGCCTGGTGCAGTGTAAGTTGATAGAGTATTAAATTACATTCGGCGCAATGCTTACGGCTGGGATTATTGACTAGCTCGTTCATGGTCTGACTACCCAAATTGAGAGGCGTTCCATTCTGGTACTGGAACACAGCAGTTCGGGCTTGCTCGATTCGCTCGTACATGAAGAGGCAGGTGTTCCAGTTGAGTCGCATCCATTTCTTCATTGGCTTCGGGATCATGCAGCCGAGTTGCATAGCGAGCAAACCGAGGAGAAAGATATAATAGCGTGGTGAATCTAACATTTGTCCACTTGATATAGACGTAATTAGTCCATCGCTCGCTTTACAGCTCGAATACAATACATACCTCTGGCGCTCTTTCTTGATGCTCACTACTTTGTAGTTCTTCAGCATAGCCGAATACTCTTTCCAAAGTGTGAGCAGCATGCCGTTGTTGAGAAGTTTGCGAACACGCTCCGGGTCTTTTGGGTTGAGCAGCGACTCTCGATTGGCTGGCTCGGAAGACCAGAGGCCGCAGTCTGCAGACAACTGTTTGGTAAGGTCGTAATCATGGTCGTCCTCGAAGAAGCGAAAGCCCCATGCGCCAATCATGGCGCCCGGGCGCTTGTTGAAGGGGATCGAAGAGTCCATGTTCTGGGGCGTCCTGATCCGTGAGCTGTGATGTGTAGGTGGGAGCTTCTGAATGTGGCAGGAAAAAAATAAGGCACCGGTCGCGCTTTCATGGTGTGGGCAGTTTGGCGTTTGCTCCTTCCCATGTTTGTGGCGCGCAAGCACGTGACTCCTGGATGAAGCAGGTGACGAACGCACTTATACAGCTCTATGGTGTTACGATTCAAAACCACTAGACCTTAGTTTAAGAATATATTTTATTTCACTAGCAACTACCAGAAAGCCTAGAAGGCAAGGCTAGCTCAAAGCAGCACAACGTAGGAAAGATTAGAGAAAACCATCAGCAATTATTATAGGCTCAACTAGGGTGAACCTCTAAGCTTGCAGTATAAGCGATTCCTCCTAAGAAATGAGCACGCGCTCATCAAACAGCCTCGAAACTGCGGAAGGTCTTGTCTGACCCGGTGACACTCTATCTTAAACTATCAATGGTTTCACCTTCAATATCCACACGAAGGGTCTTCCACTATTCGCATTCTTTACGTCTATCGCCTGATTTCCTAGCGCGCATGCAAAGTCTATCAGTGTCGAGGCTTTGGCGCAAATGTGTTACCTTGTTAACCGTACTAGTGCTAGATATTGAACGCATGGGCCTTAACCTTCTACGTAAAGACGGGTATGGCAGTGCCAATGAGTCGCATTGGAAGTGATCCGGAAGAATGGGGAGACCAGGTAGTGAGGATCAAGTAGGGTTTCAACGAGCCGTAGCTTAGATGAGAAAATATGACTTGGGATAGAGCTCGAAGTAATGATTGATTACGAGTTTGTGGACTCCTCAGGTCAGCTCTCTTGTTCACCTGAAGATTTGAGATGACACATGGACTACATCTCTCACTAACATATACACTTGATAATATTGATTGCGATCTACTTCGTTGATGAGGAGTAGAACTTTCGGGCAACTTCACTCTACTTCCTTGCACCTGCAGCCCAGGTAATAATTTCGAAATCTTGAGGTATTGCTTTCAAAGCGCGAAACTCCCCAGCCAGTGCAGCCTCAAATTGACGCTTCTCGTCCTCGCTCCAGTCTTGGGTGATCATCGAGGTCGCAATGTCTTTGATGGAATCAAGGAAGCCACCCATCATGTTGCCGGGTATACTTGAGCCTGCGGTTGTAACATCGATACTATCCGCACTGAATCCTCCAGCTTGAATGACGCTTTCAAGCTTCCGCCTGGTGCTCCATTCTTCCGCCAACAAGCCCTTCCACAAAGGAGCCTCGGGTCTCACAGTTCGCTGTGCGTTCTGGAAGATGCGGATCCACCCAACTTGCTTCAGAGACGTGATAACGGCGACGCCGCCAGGCTTCAGGGTGCGATATATCTCCGCCGCACCCTTCTCTGGATCCGGGAACATGAAGATGCCCAGGTTCGTAAAGGAGTGCGTGAAGGTGTTTTCGGCGAAGGCAAGCTCCTGTGCGTCCATCACAATGGCTTCGACACCCGGCCAGTTCTTTTCGCGCACTTGTTCGATCATACCCGGAGAGATATCGGTAGCGTAGATTCGAAGGTGTTCATCGGCTGAAGCATTTTGCTTTCTAACCTCGCCAGTGATAATTCCGGGGCCGCACGCGTTGTCCAGCACTACGGACGTCGCCGAGATGGGCGGCGCTAATGCTAGGAGGTCGTGCGCGATTTTCGATATCCGATTGTCTGAGTCATATGTTGCAGCGACCTTGTCGAAGTGTTCAGCGGCGAATTGTGCCTCCATAGTGATTCAGCTTTGAGTTAGAGTGCGTCAGGTCGCGTGTTGAATCCCTTTTGAGGGTTATAAGGTAGTATTGGAGAGAAGACTCATTAGATCTGAGCGAAACGAGGATCAATTTATGTGAACATGCGGTTGACGACACGTAAATAATTACGCGGGAACATAGTTAAATCCTACAGTACTAGATAAAAAGTCTCCGTACTCATTCTTCTTATTGCACAAACCACATTCTCACAAGAATAATCCTAGCTTAGTATATGAATACAGCTATGTACTAGTAGTACATTGTTTACTTCAGAAGTCTTATGCTAATAGTATCAACGTTGAAAGATAGCATAAACGCTACCTAGTAAGTTTAGTAAGAAATCACATGATGCGGAGAGTTTTGACCACCTGCAGGTATTGATGTCCACGGTCCAGGATCAATTTCGTATTGCAAAAGTCTCCTTATCACCTAGTGGCTGATCATTACTTCACATTCGAGTTTCTCCACCGAAGATAACCGTACCAGATCGAGACAGTCTCGCCAATATGTCGCCAGGCGAGAGGGACAACCTGTCCATGCCTAATACAGAGCCACAGAGCCGGCAATCCTAAATTAGTAAGCTACTCTAGAGATCTAGTCCGGGTTGGGTTCTTAGCCGTCACAGCTTGAATTTAGCTTGCACGAGGAGGGCGCGTCTTCTTCGGCGTAGGGTCCCCCACGCTATCTGCGATGGTCTGTCCAACAAATGTAGCAATCAGTAAACTTGCTCAAACTTGCGCTCGCCAGGATACTGTGTCCAAATGTGGATCGGTCCTTTAGGAGGGCTTCAAATAGCTAAGCACGGTTCCATCCCTGTGGTGATTGGGATTCGAAGTGCTTCTTATATCTGTACCCTAGCTCCGGGAGCTGAGGTGGGACTGTATCTTTCTGCTTAATCTTTCTGCTTCTGCAGATAATCGTTATCCTTCCTGAACCACTTTACACAAGAGGAACATATCATCAGAGGCTACGAGGCCCACGTCAGCTGCGCCGCTGACTATTATTATGCTCATTTCTAGATAAATTCAACCTGCGGATAAGATTAGTGATCTATGATTAGAGACTCTACAGATGGGCATTGTTATGCCGAAAGGCTATCTACAACTTATAGCCTGCTTTGTACCGGCTTCTGAAAGAGTGCTCGTTGATAACAAAGAATTATAGAGACCTGAGATAGGTAGGGGAAGGGTAAATTAGATTCGGTATAATCTACCTATATAGTAGTATAGGCTTAGTAGTTGCACATAAATAAGACGATCGTTGTGGACAGAATGGCATTTCTCTGACTCAGTAGTGTTCGGCGAACGCCTGCTGGTAACACTAATGCGGACTAGCGCGTCTTGAGAGGCAAACACGCGACGCATCTTCCACAAACCCAAGCGCTATCTTTCCAGTGGGCCACATTCGGATCTACCATTGGTACCCTCCCAGACCCACAGGCTGGATATACAGCTCAGTAGCGCCAATCCAGCTACGAACCAGAAGCTAAGGCCGACAGCACCGACTGAAATCCCATAGCCCAGCACCGCAAAGGCCATGGGAGGAAACACCGATTTGCTAAGGTTCGACACAATGACGCCTGCTGTGTGGATCTTCGCACGTACAGAAGGATGAGGGGTGCAGTCGTTGATGAGCAGCGACGTTGCCGGAACCACCCCAGTTCTTCCAGTTGCAAACAGCACCAGCACAAAGAGAATAGCAAGCCAGACGGGAGCCGAGGACTCTTCTGCGGATGCAACAAGGGCGCAGAATGGAGCAATGACATATACAACAGGAAATATGCACAGTGCTCCTCTCCAGACTCGGATAGTGCCCCAGCGATCTTGGACGGTTGGATATATTGCGATCTGTAGAACGATTCCAGCAAAACCGAAAGCTGACATGGCTACACCGACACTGCGTGGCTGTAAACCGATACCTCCGGTAAAGTGGATGGGCGGATGCTGATATGGCAAGAGCTTGACAGGCATACTGAGGAATATGGCCCAGAGCGACGCAAAGGTCCCTAGGTGACCCGATATGATGAACTGTGCTAGCAGTGTGCTCAGTACGTTTGGTGTCCACATTCTTCGAAAAGGCAGACTAGCATGCGATTGGGTCTCTTGCAAGATTTGAGGTGTTTCATCGTCCATCGGGGTGGTTGCAAGTAGAGGCGAGATCTCACTTGGCCCATCCGAGGAGCTCGCTAGGCTATCTACTCGCTCAATCGCACTTTGCTTGTGCGCTTTCGACTGTTGCTTGTTGGCCGACTCAAATGCAGATAAGCGCTCATCGTTCATGGTTTCCTTCAGGAAGAGCATAACAATGATAGCAACTACACCTTGAATACTGGCAACGCATATGTTGGGCGCCGCATACGGATGGCTCGAGATAAGAGACGGTGACGTCTTCGAGGCCGCCAGGAAGCCGCCCACCAGGGGACCGAGCAACGACCCGACATTTGCACAGAGTGGCAGTAATGTCAAGGCCCGGACACGATAGCTGCGTGTGAGGTCAGCAGCAGTATCATGGCTCATCTACAGTCGCCATCGAGTCTTCTACCTTTTTTCGGGATTTAGCTCAGCTATCATGCATCTCACCATCGCGATTGTTGCGTTCAAAGCGCCATCCAACATTTGCCACATGAGTGCCTGGGCGAACGTCTTTGAGAAACCATACCCTAAGGTGGCCACGCTCGTCGCGAGAAGTCCGGTCACCAAAACGTTCTTTCTACCAATGCTGGATCGATCAGCAAGTGCTCCCCACACCATGCCCGTGCAGACATGTGCTGCTGTCTTGCAGCCAACAATAACGCCTGCCTGCCTCGAGATGGTCGCTGCTGTTGCGCTAGGGTCGAAATGCTGCAATTGGAAGAAGAGGTACGACTATCCCATACTGTCAGAGAGCTGTTGCTAAGTAATGGACCAAGCCTACCTGGATTGAAGATGTTGTCAGGGGTTCAGTGAATCGCGACAACATTAGAATCAACAATTGGTCCTAGGGCCGATCAACAATCGTACTCATGCAGATCGACGTTCTGGAAACTGACCTTGTGGGGAAGCGACTTGTATGACACGCTCATCGTGGATGCTTTCATCGCATTCGCCATATTACCCACTCGTCACCTTTCGATGCACCAGGCTCAGAGGGCGCGGATGTCGGACGACATAATGTGCGGCACGCTCGAACACGTAGGTCTATATGTCGACCCCGCAAAGGCTATAATGTTGTAATACGCCACGTAAAAGCAAAGTCGCAAGCACGCGTAGAAGATCAGCCATCTTATCAGATGGTCTTCTCGAAGTAGCAGTGCACTAACTATAAGCAGTACTAGTGGAGCTTAGGGCGTGGGGCCGTCCATGTAGCCGGTCGGCACATCTCCGAGATGCCAACAAAACCGACGGAGAAGGCGAACCACACGGATTTATCTGCCAGAGCCAATCCACGACCAGTGCAACGAAAACTTCACTCTATCTTTCTTTTTTCTCTCACAACTCGTCCTCTTGAGTACTTTTGAGATCGTAGTTACGTTCGTCGGGAAAGATGCAGAGTCAACCAGCCTTCGTGAAGCGAGTCTCGGAAAGCTCGGGGCTGTCGACTGTCTTCAAGTCAACCCGAGATGTTAAGCTTCTATTCCTTCAACGATTCTTTCGCTTGTTTGCGTATGGAGCAAGCTTTATCATACTCGTTCACTTCCTATCTAGCTTAGGTATTTCGGACGAGCATGTCGGCGTCTTCATGACTTTCACTATGCTTGGCGATGCCGTGATTAGCTTCATCTTGACGCTCGTTACAGACCAGCTGGGTAGACGGAAGATCCTAGCCGCTGGAGCGATCTTGATGGCGACGAGCGGTGTTGTGTTCTCGGTCAGCAGCACGTACTGGATCCTGGTGCTCGTGAGTGTTGTCGGTGTTATCAGCCCAAGGTGTGCCATCAGCTCTTTCATAAATGTGTAGCAATGCTCATACAATCAGTGGTAATGAGATCGGGCCGTTTCGTGCCATCGAAGAGTCAATACTCTCGCAGCTTACCGAAAAAGACGATCGCAGCGATATATTCGTCTGGTACACGATGTGTGGCACAGCGGGTGCTGCTATAGGCACAATAACTAGCGGTTGGATAGTGCAGGTTCTACAAAGTAGCGCCACATGGAACGAAATCAACGCCTACAGGATTATCTTCGTACTCTACGCTGCTTTGGGCATCGTAAAACTTGTTCTCATCCTGTTGCTTAGTAGGAACGTCGAGCTCGAAAGGAAGGAGCCCACATATCACGAAGTCATCGAGATGGAAGACGACGATATACTTTCAGACACCTCTGATGACGACGGCGACTCTTACGATGGCAGAAAAGACTCTGCACAAGGTCCTGAGAGCAAGCCGAAGCTCCCTCGTGCACCACCTCCAGCACCAACTCCAATGCCCTTGAGCCGCCTGCAGTCTATACTCCCCGATATCTCGTCTAGATCGCTTTCGATTTTGTTTCGTCTTCTTTTGCTATTCACTCTGGACTCCTTCGCCTCTGGTATGGCCTCTCCATCTTGGCTGACCTATTTCTTCACAACATACCACCACGTCACACCGTCAGCACTCGGAACGCTGTTCTTCACGACAAATGTTCTAGCGACACTGTCAAATTTTGCTGCCTTACCAATGGCGCGGCGTCTCGGACCCCTCAAAACTATGGCATTCACGCACCTGCCCTCAGCCATCTTCCTCGGTTTGATACCCGTTCCAAGGGCAGGGGGCGTTGGAACATGGCTCTCGATGGCTTTTCTCAGTTTGCGCGCCTGCACGCAAAGCATGGACCAAGCACCAAGACAAGCGTTCTTAGCTGCTGCCGTACGAAATGAGGAGCGAACAGCAGTTCTGGGTGTGGTGAACATTGTTAAGACACTAGCTCAAGCAGGTGGCATTGGGACGTCTGGTTTCTTTGCAGAAAGAAAGTTGTGGACAATCATGATTGGTGGTGCAGGCCTGATGAAGGCCTGCTATGATTTGTTGATCTTGTGGACGTTTCTGGGTGTGAAAGATAGGGATGAAGAGGAACGGTAAAGAGATCGAGGAGTGGGCTTCATTACTCACTTCCAAGATGTCATTGCCGCTGAGAGTGATTCAATGATTTCTCATAGTATAATATGGATCCAAAGGCTTCCTAGCTAAGTTACATTCGTGAAAAATGTTTCTGATGTGCCAAGATCTCCGTCGCAAGCCAATACGCCTTCTGTCTCCAACACCACTTTATAGCTGTAGATGGCCAGATGTTCTTTCATGCTGGCACTAGCATACCTTCGTTCGCATCGTCTGGTTTAGGTTTTGGAGGTTTCTTGGCTTCTAGGGCCTTCCTGCGCTGAAGAACCTGCTCGTCAGACTCGCTGAAGTGACGATGACGACATTGCGAACGCTTGCACCGCCTTCTGGTGCAGTCGCGGATGTCATCTTGAGCTAGGCTAATCGAGGTTTATCAGACCAAATTTCAACCTATTGACATGGCGTGTCTCACCTGGTGGCTGTCTCCAACGTGGCCTCCACATTCATGCCACCAACAATCGGCAAGTCGACAACGCTGAGGGAGCACGGCCGGGAAGACAGCTAGAATGCTGATATCAGCGATTATCGAATTGTATCCGACTGGAAGAAGTTTACCGTAGTAGTTTGCTCGATATCGGTAGTGCGCTCAAGGGCAGAGGCTTTAGCTTGATCCTCCACTTTAGCATGGACAGTTGCGGTCATGTCGTGAATGTCATCTGCCGCATCATTGTTGCTTTCAGCGGCGGCCTTCTCTCGAAACCGGTCAAGCTCGGCATACTCCGCGCGCTCTTGATGATCAGATGTCATTTTGGCGAGTGACAAGTCGGCGTAGATGGAAAAAGGAAGGCCTCACTAACTGGCAGCTCAAAAGCGTTAGTGCAATAAGATAGTATATTTATATGTTTGCAATGGGTTTATGCACGGATCGGAACATTACCCCATAGACAAGGGTACAAACACGTAAGCAAGCATTCACTGTGGGTTAGCCGGCTGACGTCACTCGAACACTGTAAGACTACGGATGACCCAATTTGTAACCCCGCTGTCACCCGCACGTGCACGATATGCTGAGCCATGTCACACTCATACCATTGTGCCCGAAATATGTTCCAAACCGCGCACTTTCCCCAATCGGTGCCCGGACCAACGTATCACCATACGCGACGTTCTTCTCGACTGATCTAATTAGCTTCAGATGCGAATTATCAAGTCGATGTATGAAAAGATCTTCACCGCCACAAAGCGCGGGTCATTCCAATTTGAGTATCATTCGGCGTCACATCTGCTTCATTGAACAATCTGACCCTCGCTGCGTGCCGGGTCGGCTTTGACGCCAAGTGATACGAGAATTGCATTCGAGTCCATTCCGAAGCTCAAAGTTTAGACGCATCGACTACGACTTGGCGGAAACCGAAGCAGTTCGTGTTTTATCAATGCGTCCTCCTTATTGGTCCCCTGTCCAAAGGCTTCTTTCTCAAGAACTGGACATCCCTTGCTTTCTATACGATCATCAGGTATTATCACTTCACCTGGTGGCCGTAGAACTCATTGATTGGACATTCATTTAATTCCTAATGCTGTGTTGATCTAGGTCATGATACTGGGTTTGCTATCGGTGGACAGGTGTCGCTTCTCAATGCAGTAGTGGCGTTGTAGTCCTATCGCACCTTCCCTCTTCCACCGCTCAGCGGCCCCCGAGCTTTCTTGCGCCTTCCTATCTTCCCTCGAGGCTATTGCACCATACTCTTCCATAATCCTCTTGTTAATTATCCTGTTCTTCTAAGCACCAACTTCATCGGACACAAAGTTCCCGTCCTCGATTCATCACCACATCATGAAGCTCAACTTCCTCCTCCTTGCAGCCCCTGCTGCCCTCGCGATGGCTGCCCCGGCCGTAGTTACCCGTCAATGCCGCGGCGATGAAGACACTGGATGCACCGCCGTTGTCGAGACTGCTCCAGTCATCGATACACGCCAATGCCGTGGATCCACGGATACCGCCTGCAACGTCAAGCGCGAGCCCGTTGCTCGTATCGAGACTCGTCAGTGCTATGGCTCTGGAGACACCGGCTGCCCGGTGGAGCACAAAGAAGCTTTCAACTACTGGATTGGCGACGCGAAGACTGGAGACCCGGGCACGGCTCACGGTCTTCCACCATCTCTCGCTACACGCCAATGCCGGGGTGATCAGAACACCGGCTGCGGTCCCGTTGAGAAGACCAAGCGGCAATGTCGGGGCAAGCGAGACACCGACTGCGGTCCAATTGAGATCGTGAAGCGTCAATGCCGCGGAGAGCAAAACATCGGCTGCGCACCGATCGAGAGTGTGAAACGTCAGTGCCGCGGCTCTGCAGACGAGGGATGCACTGCCGATGATAAAGAGCTTGAGGAGACTTCGACAGTTCAGTTCAAGTCAGACACGGACAACTTTTGTGAGTGCTTCTGCTATCCTTGCACAGGAAGGTGTAAATCCTGCCTGAAGCCGCCTAAGAGGGCTCTTGATGAGAAAGTCTAACAGGTGGGCGGCACAATTGTAGCAGTGCGTTTTGATACGGACGCTAACATGCAAGCAGAATCTCGATATGTTGCACTGGGTCGACTTAGCATCCAGGTGACATGAGAAGAGGTGAACATGAATGTAGAACTCATATGGTTCTTGTCTTCACGGCTGTAGGTTTCAAGGGCAGTACAGGATATGAATTTGAGCAGAAGGTCTCACTCTTGTGGAGAATCTTTTAGGAATGTCGTTTCATAGTAAAGGAAATTCCACGAATACCTTTCATACATCGTCCAATATTGGATAACGTGCAACTCTTTCGACGTCGTACTGATAGTTTATCAAACCTTATAGGGCTTAAGCGAACGCACCGTCTTCAACGTATTGTGGGTACCGCTGTAGCACTTTTGTCCGCTATCAGGTGCTCGAAGTCAGATTTTCAAACTGTTCGTGTGAGCGCTACAAACCTGTCCCTGGCACGGTTCAGTGGGCAGAGCCAATGCAGACCTGCTAGCTGTTGTTGCTAACACTATTGGCTTGCGAAACTCAGGGGATTGTATAAAACAGGAGTATAGACACAACTTGGTATTCACCTTTATTCGCCGTCATAGTGCTATCCAATCGATACCAACTGGATTGCACATGCATTCAATCTAACAGCACGGAAGCACTCATTACCTCTGCCCAAAGATCACTAGACATCTTTCCACCTCACCATCACTTTCGCGAAAGCCTACCTTGATTGCCAGAACGACCCATCAGGATGGTCTCCGAACACCGTCCCCTCCCTCATCCTCAACGTCTCCCTGCCTCGCGCAAGATCCCCCTCCGAGCTCACCATCGGCACGCGCATAGTACCACCATGTTCAGCCATCTCTGCAAACAAAGCACCATCTTCCCCAACCATAGGCTCCATAAGAAACATGGGAGGCAACGTGAGGGTATGGCGCGGTCCACGACCGGCAACAAGGAAAGAGCAGGCAATCTCACTTACCTCTTTGATCCTGAACTTGACAGGGTCGCAGTCGTGCAGTGGAGCACCGCAGGTGTAAGGCCGCGAACCGTGACGAATGCTGGA
The DNA here is from genome assembly GCA_010015825.1 of Lophiotrema nucula. Classification (NCBI taxonomy): domain Eukaryota; kingdom Fungi; phylum Ascomycota; class Dothideomycetes; order Pleosporales; family Lophiotremataceae; genus Lophiotrema; species Lophiotrema nucula. The sequence goes on from ML977341.1 coordinate 141,544, forward strand.
GATTCTGACTTCGTGTCCAAACGTGTCGCGGTCCTTCAAGATGAGTTGCTTTTTCATGACAGTATCAACAGGCTCTGGTGGGAGGCGCGCTACATCCTGAAGATACTTGGGCCAGTCTGGGTGCGGAGGCTCGTATCCTGCGGCGTCGGCGAAGGCTTGGTAGACGGGGAAGATGACGGACTCGTTGAACGGAAGTCGTTCTGGGCCTTGGACAAGCAGGGGCTGACGACGCGGCTCTTTGGTTTGACGGTCCCACCTGCCGAGCGCGTTGGCTTGACCTGGAAGGATCAATGAGCTGGTCTCGTTCGATGATGGTTCAACTTACTGGTAGCTTGCTCCAATGTTAGAGGAGTAAAGTGCATTAGAATAGGCTCCGGAGGCTCTCCAAACATGGTCTTTAGGCACTCGTTCTCCAAAATATCTAGTTGTCGCTGCTGGGCTGCGAGGAGAGCCTCTGTCTGTTTCTGTGCCCACTTTGCCCTTGCCTCAGCGTTTGCGTCTGCGGCAGGATTGACATCGCCTCGACCTCCGTTCTGGCATGCGGTCGATTCGTCGCGACGGGGTCCAGACAGCTCACACTGCACAAGCGTTGGGAGGGTGAAGACTGCCGGCTTTCGCGAGTAGTGCTTGCTTAGTTGCGCGTTCGCTTCTGCCACAGAAGACAACAGTACAGATGGCGGTCGATCACTGGGCGGGGTGGGCGGCGCCCCCGGCACAGGGAGCTTTGTCGCATCATCTTGAACAGGGTCATCTGAAAGAGTGCGTTAGTTGATCAAAAAGTGACATTCAAGTGGTGAAATTACCTTGCGGAATGAGAATTGCATCGTGGTTTATGTCTTCGTCCGACATGACCAGATCCAACTCCTCTGGGGTTAACGCCATCGTGGCGAGGTACTGCCCAATGAAGATACGAAGCTGAAGGATAGCGCAGCTAAGTAAAGTGCAGACAAAAGATATTTGCTTAGAGTTTGTAGAGTTTGTTTTGATATCTGCGTGAGCTTGTCGCGCTCGCGTTGACACGGTGACGGTGACAGACGCGTTCGCGCGTCGCCACTGCTCTCTTTCACCATCGGACGCATCGTGAGTGACGTCCTCGACCAGTTCTGAACGTGAAACTGTATCATCTTGGACGATTTTCTGTGCTAGCGCCTGTGCGAAGAGAGGGAGGCTCCGTCAACAAAGAAGTTGGATTTCATTGTGATTGCTTCTCAATCTGCTCGTCCATGATTGTTTACTTTCTTCTTGCGCCCCTTTGGTATAGAGCTCGGGAGCGTGCGGGCTATCTCTTCGTCAGCTAAGACAGCTGTGGCCAATATGCGACTTCCGTCTCGGTGGAGAGCAAGTATACACTCCGGCAAGAACGGTATCAAGTCCGAATACAGTCTGGAGCCTGCTAGTTGATATTAGCATCGTCGATATTTCGGATTTACCTCACAAGAGCTGCCTAGGTATCAGTCGAGGTCCTCTCGTATATCACGTGACTCGGAATATAATTAAGGTCCACAGGCTAGCAGGCTCTCGATGATGATAATGCAGCATAGAGCGATTCTATTAAATGGCAGCTGATAAATTGCCATCCAATGCTGAGCTCTCCCGCGTAGAGTCATAGCTATCGTGGCGTGATTGCCTTGAAAGCGGCAGAGCAGTGTAGACTGCGGTAATACTACTAGCGCTCAACGAGCAGATGATAGCATGAGTAAACAGTCCTGAGTCACTGTGTCACTATGCGAAAGAAGCTTAACAGATGGTAGCATAGTCGTGGCGAAACCACTTTTCAGGCGTCAGCGTTGCCCAACCGCGCTATGGCCGCGTTCGGTTGGCATTTCGGAGTTGTTCGTCATTCCGACGCAACGATATCCATCCCCACCGACCAACAAACGCGACTGCAGTATTTGTTTGAGCTCGGAATAATCGAACCTACGGAAAGTAATCATTTGGAACTCAACTATTCCTTCACAATGAGTACAAGAGACCGTCGATGTTGTGCTGGCCGCATACAAAAGTCACCTCGCATATTGGCACGTCTAACCGCTAAGGCACCCCTCGACTCATCTCGTAGAACGATACTTGCGCCTGTCTCGGAAGAGCTCTATCGGCGCAAATACTATGAAGGCTCAGATAGCCAGGCAAGACATCCTGCGGGAGATCGAGGAGAACCGCGAGCATTACGTCACGTTTCTCCAAAACTTCATTCGTGCCGCCTCCCCAAACCCACCAGGCGACACTACCGAAGCATCCAAGGTTGTCGTTGAATTTCTCTCCAGTCATGATATCAAACCGAATATCATCGCGCCCCTCGAACGTGCTCCCAATGTCGTCACCGACTTCAACGGGAGTAAAGGCCTTGGCGCTCGAGTCATCCTCAACGGGCATATCGACGCTTTCCCAGTAGAGAGACCCGATGACTGGGAGCGAGGCCCGTATTCAGGCTACAACGACGGAACATCTATCCACGGCCGCGGCGGTGTGGACATGAAAGCAGGGACCGCGGCTTCGATCATTGCGTTCACGCTGCTGAAGAAGCGTGCTGAGCACCTGAGAGGCAGTGTAGCCTTGACAGCAGTGTCAGACGAAGAGACTGGCGGCAAGTGGGGCACAAAGTATCTTCTGGAGCAATGTGGCGATTCATCACCGTGGAAGGGCGACGTTGTGCTGAATGGTGAGCCTGGTGGCCTACAGTCGATTCGGTTTGGGGAGAAAGGAACACTGCGTATCACGTTCACAGTCAAGACTCCCGGAGCGAACGGAGCATACAAGCACGTGAGCCGTGGCGCTAATATCATCGCTTCGCAAATTATCGTCAAGCTACTGGACATTGAACGGCTTGAACCGGAGCTGCCGGAGGTGCTGAAGAAGTATCTTCAGTCTGATGAGGTGCGGAGGGTAGCAGATGACATCATGGGTCCTGGCGCAGCGAACATTCTTCTCCAACCAACGGTGAACGTGGGCACGATGCAAGGCGGAGCAAAGGTGAACGTTATACCACAACAATGTGTCTTCGAGACAGACATACGACTCCCCATCGGTATGCTTGCGCGCACTGTCGTGGATCAAATCGACGAAATTTTGAAGACTTTCCCCGAGGCGTCGTATGAGGTAAGTGTAGAGTCGTTCTGTCTCGCGACTGAGGAGCACTGCATTTTCCAGAGACTGTACGCGTGGAGCCTCATTTTGCATTTTGAAGCGCTTTCAAGTACCTTTCGATGTATCTGCGCTGACCTAACCCCCAACTACAGGTTCAGGAGGCTGCTAGCAACCCAGCCAACTATTGTACAACGAAACACCCTTTGGCAGCGCATCTGGCCAATGCCGCTCAAGAGGTGACTGGTGTTCAGCCGGTTCAGCTTGCAGGGCTAGGTGGGACGGATTGCAAGTTCTACCGATACGCCGGTGTGCCTGCATACGTGTACGGTCCATCGCCCAAAGGTATGGGCGCTTCGGGTGAGTCGGTGTTGATCGAAGAATTTGTCGATATGTTGAAAACGCACACTCTGGCTGTTTGGGACTACCTCAGCAGTTGATCAAGTTCATGTAAAGCGACGCAGACGACGAACAGATGGGTAGTAGCACGAGGGAAGCATGTGGCGAACGCTGCAGCGCTTTAGTTGTGACTTCCACATCAAGACAGTTGAAACTCTACACTGAAGACAGCAACAAATATGAGGGTGTTGGTTGGGTTCCAGCCACCCGAGCCATACTTTCACGGACCCAGGTAACCACTTTAATCACGTGACCGACTTCTCTCCACAATAGCGTTTTGGAACATACGCACTTTTACAGTTCTGGACGGGTTGTTTGCGGGAATCCGTGCCGCATGTGTGACTCATTCATCATCCCGGAGCGCTTCAGGTCAGAGGTCAGGGCTGTCCCAACTCGCTTAGCATCCTTGGAGCTGGAGCGAAGGATGAACACAGGAGGTTTATGTAATCGGCCAGGCTGCAAGGCATACCGCAGGTATAAAGTTCCTTCTCCCCGCGCTCATACCCTCCTTCCTCCGACACACTTACACCAACATCATATTTGACTTTCCTTTCCCACAACATTTCACTATGGCTCGTTACGCACGATACCAGCCACATGTCTGCGGCTGCTACTACACTACTGAGGTGGACAACAATCTCGTTCGCACCTACCTTCCGCAGGTCAGACTCGATGCTCATACCACTATCCTCTCAACGGCGAGCAAAACGGTGCTGAAGCAGGTATGTCCACTCTGTATCCTGCCACCTAGGAGGCGTCAGCGCCAAGACACTTGATAGCCTGGCCTTGTCTCCATTGACGGTGCCACTGATCTCATTGATGCTGCCTTGCACGTAAGATCTCTCAATACACCATTGTTCTGACTTCGACTCCCTCTAGACATTCACGAACACATCCAAGAACAAGCCCCTCGGAGAAGTTCGGTAAGTCCTACTTTACATACAAGTCCAGGGTCCACGCACATGATTTGTATTATACCATGAGAACGTGTGACCAGCCCGAGTTCGATGGGATGTGATATCGCTTCACAGTTCAGGGCGCCTCTAAGTCTAATTCCAGACCACAGTGGCGTGCATGTGATTCGGAGAAGCCTGCAGGCTCTGTTTCGCTCTTCAGCTAACATATTACAGATACGCATTTCCACTCTTCGATGGTGTGAGCGTTGTCGACTTCCAATGCCAGATCGGCGAGCGCAGAATTTACGGTCTCGTCAAAGAGAAGGCAGAGGCCCGCAAGTCCTATGAAGAGGCTAAGGAGCGTGGCGAGAACGCTGCCTTACTCGAACAGGCCCCCGAAGCTTCGGATGTCTTTACCACTTCAGTCAGCAATGTCCCCGAGGGTATATCTATGGATGTCGTCATCACATATATCCAGGAGCTGAAGCATGATGCCGAGGTCGACGGCCTTCGTCTCTCAATCCCGACTGCGATCGCTCCACGCTATGGCACCTACCCTGGGGAGCTGATGAAAGCATCTGCTGTCGACGACTCCGGTGGAATCTCCCTTACTGTTGATATCAGCATGGCGGATGGCATTCCGGTCAAAAAGGTCATCTCCCCTTCTCATCCGATCGAGGTCTCTCTGGGACCTCTCTCGACTAGTGCTGTCGACGAAGATCCCGCCGTCTCCAAGGCATCTGCCACTTTATCTTTAGGTAAAGTGGAGCTTGAGAAAGACTTTGTTCTTCAAGTGGTGGCCAAGGACATTGGTGTTCCACAGGCTATCTTGGAGACCCATCCCACCTTACCCAATCAGCGCGCGTTGATGACGACTTTGGTAAGTTTCCGCTTTTACATCACATTTGTGTCCAATCTTAGGCGCGAAAACCGTAATGAGGAATTACTGAAGCGCTTCAAAAATCCTTTACATACCTTTGTTCCAGGGGTAGGCTCCGCTAATTTTGATGCTTCTAGGTCCCCAAATTCAATCTGAAGCCAGCCAAGCCCGAACTTATCTTCATCGCCGACCGCTCTGGATCCATGTCTGACAATATACCGACTCTGATCTCCGCTCTCCAGGTCTTTCTAAAGTCCATACCAGTCGGATGCATGTTCAACATTTGCTCCTTTGGCTCGCGCTATGAGTTCCTTTGGCCAAAGAGCCAGCCGTATGGCCAAGAAACATTGGATACTGCCATGAACTATGTCAAAAAGTTCAAGGCAGACTTCGGTGGAACGGAGACCCTCAATGCTATCAAGGCATCTATGCAGAGCCGCTACCGCCGCTTGCCGCTCGAGTTGATGCTTCTCACGGATGGTGACATTTGGAGCCAGCAGGAGATGTTCTCTTACATCGGAGACGAAACCAAGAACGGCGGTGCTCGTGTCTTCCCTCTCGGTCTTGGTCGGGGGGTGTCTAGCTCTCTGATCGAAGGCGTTGCCCGTGCTGGCCGTGGGTTTGCCCAGATGGTCGCTAATGATGAGAAGCTAGACAACAAGATCGTGCGCATGCTCAAGGGTGCTCTTACTCCCCACATTACCGACTATCAACTCCAGATCAAGTATGAGGATGATAGCGTCGACTCTGTTGCAGATGCTCTTCAGCTCAAGTTGAACTTCGAGGAGGATGACGCTAAGCCGGGCAAGTCTGAGGGCGCGAACTCAAGCGATGGTCGCTATCCTCTGCGCAACAAACCCATCTCGCTGTACGACCCAGACACGAAAGAGGAGCACCCCAAGGCCAACGAGCCCAAAGATCCTTTTGCCGGCCTACCGAAACTCGATCGCCCGAAGATATTGCAGACGCCTACCGAGATCCCATCGCTATTTTCGTTCAATCGCACGTGCATCTATTTGCTCATGTCACCGAAAACATCCGACCTCAAGCCGACGAGCGTGGTACTCAAGGGCACGTGTCCGGAAGGTCCTCTTGAGCTGGAGATCCCCGTTCAGATTCGAGAGACACCAAATGAGATGATTCATCAGCTGGCTGCCCGCAAGGCTACGCAGGAGCTCGAGGAGGGCCGTGGTTGGCTCACTGCAGCCAAGTCTACCGACGGCAAGTTTGTCAAAGATGAACACCCCGCCCAATATGCTGCTCTTCAGAAACGCGAAGCCGTTCGTCTTGGTGTTGAGTTCCAGGTTGGCGGAAAATACTGTTCGTTCGTTGCGGTAGAAGCCAACGCTGCAGACATTGCTGAGAAGCGCAAACAAGCTTTGGATCGTTCAATCAACAAAGCTGTAACAGAAGACAAAGATGAGTGGGACATGATGGATGATGAGGAGATTGAAAATGCTGCTGTGGCGGCTGCTGCTAAGGCCGCGGCGAGTACAGGTAAGAAGGTCCAAGCATTCTTTGGTGAAACTCCACAACCATATATGGCTAGGACGGCAAGACGTACGAAAGCACTACTATTAGGGGCTACAAGTTCCAGCACAAGTACATTAAGCGCTGTCTCTGGATCTCGCTACCAGGACATGTCGCACATGGTCTTGAATGCAGACCGTCGTTACGTGGCCCGCTCCAATCCGTCACCAGCTGCGAGTCATTCCGGCGTTCAAAAAGAGAGCATGAAGTTTTCTTCTAATTTTGCTTCTGCTTCTCCTGCTTCACAATGTAAGTCTTCCTAGTACTCACTTCTTCTAGCATCCACTCCTTCCGCTCGCCGTACAGGCCGCACAAGGCAGACCGCACGCATGTCCACAGGCGGCAAAGCACCCCGCAAGCAACTCGCCAGCAAAGCAGCACGAAAATCCGCGCCCTCCGTCGCTTCTATTCCCGACATCAAGAGAGTCAAGACCACTCGTAGCAAAGCAGCATCTGCTAACAAGGAACCTGCAGTGCAACTGGAGGAAGCAGAAATGCAAGAAGACTACTCTGATGAGGATATGGGTTTCGCTCTCTTCGACGATGGGCCTAACGTTCCCACACCAGCGCCGCGTGCTGCTCGCTTCCTCAACGTAGAAGCTGAAGTGGAGGATGAGGATGATGCTGAGGAGTCTGACGCACGGCCCCTCCTTCAGCGCCTCATTGGCGCCCAATCCTTCGAAGGATCGTGGAAGATCGCCGATCTCGACTTCACTGCTATGGGTATCAACAAGTCCAAGCGTCCGGGTGTCAAGGATGATGATAAGGTCTTGGCGACAGCTATTGTTGTGCGGTACTTGGAATTGAAGATGGCGGATGAGGAGGAGACGTGGGAGCTGGTTGTCGAGAAAGCTAGGGCTTGGGTTGAGGATCAATTGAGTGCCGACGAGGCTAAGTTGGCGTGGGAACAGGCCGATCAGATTGTCAAGGGCTAGATGAGGACGAAGACGGAGGAAGTAGTGGGAGATAGTCTAATCTCTCATGTATCATTCATGATGGGTGCAGCTCGATAGAATGATTGGAAAAGTGGTGGAATCTAGTGTGCTATTATGCATGTGTCACAACTTATCAAAGCGCTTGATAAAGGTCGTAGTATTTTGATCTCGGCGACTAAATGCTAAACTTCCGAGATATGCCGAATTGTACGCTCGGTTTCGTTGCCAAACGTGTTATACTCATAATAAACACAAGCATTTTGAGTGCATTCCACCTTTGCATGTCCACCACTGTTCTAAGGGGGGATCCCTAGGGCATCTATAAGAGTTAATAATTAGATTTCTATGTGTGCTGCTGGCTAGCTGATAAGCTTGCCTACTTGCACGTGACACTAGGTAAGACACACAGTACTATAGGACGCGTATAGAGACACTAATACTTTCTATTAAAGATACTAATCTGTCGATACCTTAGGCCTTAAGGGTAGTAGTAGGATACTATCTTCCTACTTAGCCTAAAGGTAGTTAGTTAACTTAGTTATAAGTAAGTAGTATTACTAGGGTAGTAGTTTACTAGTAAGCTATTAAGATATCTAAGTAGATTATTAAAAGGCCTTATCTAATTAAATATAATATTACGCGTAAGTTATTAAAGGTTCTTATTATTTTTTTTTTTTTTTTTTTTTTTTTT